>JAFEMH010006809.1:0-111889 GCA_022495995.1 Adenophora triphylla var. japonica | reverse complement strand
ACAAACAAATAAGTAAGAAAGCGTGGATGAAAGAGTTTAGGAACATCTAGTTCTAGATCTCATTTTGGGGCGATTGACGGCATCGCGGATTGTGATTATGTCGCCTATGTTTAAGCTCAAATGCTTTTCATATTTACCTAAATTGGGTCCCATAATCCCATTTGTGCCAACTTTTGAATTCATTATTCACAAAGTTTATTCAATATTTGGATAATGAATATATCTATTAAAAAGTAAGTAAGATTAAGAATGAGTGGATACTCCCTTCCTCCCGGTAAGTGGATACGAAAAATTTGGCCACACGATAATTGCATAAATAATTCTTTAGATAGCATAATTCACTACTATCACAAAGTTTATTCAATATTTGAATAATGAATATATCTATTAAAAAGTAAGTAAGATTAAGAATGAGTGGCGTTACTCCCTTCCTCCCGGCCGGGAGTGGATGCCAAAAATTTGGCCACACGAGATAATTGCATAAATAATTCTTTAGATAGCATAATCCAAGCTCCACTTTACTATCACGTACAACACCACTCTTCCGTGGGGTTATCTTTGGAGTGGAAAATCCACAAGTTTTTGCATAAGCATTAGGTCAAAGATTGAAACTTTGAAAGTAGATTTAGCGATTAATCGAGAAAACAAGAAAATCGACTTAGGTTTGTAGAAGATACAAAAGCTGGGTTGGGGATTTCTTGTTTTGATTAATTATAATAGTAAATCTACTTTCAAAGTTTCAATCTTTGGGCCAAATGCTTGTGCAAAAGACTTGATATTTTCCACTCCGGCTCATTATAAATGTAAACCTCTCTCTCTCTACCCTCTCTATTTTGTTAATTTTTGTGGTGGTGGTGGTAGTGGTGGTATACGTAGTAGTATTGGTAATAGTAGTGGTAGTAGTGGTGGTAGTAGCGGTAGTAGTGGTAATAGTGGTGGTGGTAGTACGTAGTGGTGGTGGTAGTAGTAGTGATGGTGGTAGTGGGATTCTTTAGATGCACCTTAGGGTATTGTGGTTGGTGGTTAACATCTTAAAATATACATAAGATGAGAACCTTTCTCACCAGCTATCAAAATCCGTCCATCTTTGATCAAGAAAGATAGAGGCCTCTTCTCTCTAAGGATCTCAAACATCACGGCCATGTTTGTGACATTACTGTTTTACTCTTCTTGATGTTATACGGTCACAAGTAAAAACAAGGTAACGGTATAACACTGATGAAGAGAAAACAGAACTTTCCTCCAATTTTTTCAATCTTCACATTCCATTTTACTCAAGCTCGTGAGGGAAGATTACGCAATCGGGATCATCCTTAAATAAATGGAAGGTGGAGATTGAAAAATTGGAGGACTGTTTGCTCTGTCTTATCCTTTGCTCAAACGTCGAGAACTTGTTTGCTCTTGTCTTTCTTGGTCTAAGATGAGATAGGGTTTTGATAGTTGTGGATGAGCGACTCTCATTTTGTTTATAAATGTTAATTTAATTCATCATTGTAAAATTATATATTTTACAACAAAGAATTAAATATTAATATTTAAAATTATTCACAATAGTAAGAATTTAGGTCTATCTAATTTTCAAGTCTTTTAAAGTTAAGGGGGAGGAAGGGGGGTGAATGTCTCAATAATGTAACATATTCAGCTGCATACTACCTTAGTGGTTCTAGATCCCATTTTGGGGCGATTGACGGCATCGCGGACGGTGATGTATATCGCCTACGTTTGAAAGCGCTGATATCAATCCTGGCACCTAGATGCACCTTAGGGTATTGTGGTTGGTGGTTAACATCTTAAAATATAAATAAGATGAGAGCCTTTCTCACTTGACTATCAAAATCCGTCCATCTTTGATCCAAGAAAGATAGAGCTAATAAGTTCTCTCTTGTTTGAGCAAAGGATTTTACGTTTAATAAGAGTTTTTCCGGTTTATTTGTCCTCTTCTCTCTAAGGATCTCAAATATCACGGCCATGTTCTTGCATCGATTACTGTTTTACTCTTCCTTTGGTGTTATACGGTCACAAGTAAAAACAAGGTAACGAGTATAACACCGGTGAAGAGAGAAAACGAACTTTCCTCCAATTTTTTCAATCTCCACCTTCCATTTACCCGAAGATCGAGATTGAGAGCGACACGCAACTTTCAAGCTCATGAGAAGGTACGCAATCGGGATCTTGGGTAAATGGAAGGTGGAGATTGAAAAAAGGAAAGATTACATTTTCTCTTCAGCGATTTTACTGACTATCACCGATGAAAAGCTACTGTATCTAATTTATGTGATGTTTGAGATCATAGAGGAGGGCGATGGCTGGAAAAACTATATTAAACAAAAAATCCTTTGCTCAAACAGTCGAGAAGTTGTTTGCTCTGTCTTTCTTGGTCTAAGCTGAGATAGGGTTTTGATAGTTGTGGATGATAACGACTCTCATCTTGTTTTCTTACTTATTTGTTTGTAACTGAAGCAAATAATACTAAGTTTACACCTTGTCTAATTTAGGTCTATCTAATTATTCACAATAGTAATAATTTAGGTCTATCTAATTATTCACAATAGTAATAATTTAGGACTATGCAAAAGCCGAAATTTATTTATTTTCGATTATAAAGCAAGTAGATAAAGTGATATTTGCATTTCATATAATCATGCATTTCGGAATGGGATAGGTTTATCAAACATGCACTTAAAGGACAGAGTAGGTAGTTAGGTAGGGACACCATTATCCTATAGTTTAGTTTGAACTAGAGCTCAAGATTTGTTGATACTAAGAAGCCAACCCCAATTCTAAACCTAATTTTAAATATTAACAATTTACAATTATTCACAATATTAATAGGTAAAAAATCCCTGCAGCCCCAATTTAAGGCAACATGGAGCATTACAATGGAGAAATTGTTTCCCGAGAGTATAAATTTCAACAAGACGTTCTTGAACTCTCGCGCTTTCACCAAAAACAACACCGGAAACTTATTGACAGGAGGTATAGCATGCCATGCTTATACAGTCTCTAAAAGATTGGAAGATTGATTGGGATGCGCTCAGGCGCCTTCGTGCTTTTGGGATTCGGAGCGACATCTGTTCACCCTATCGTACAACGATACGATGCCAACGATGGAGGATTTTGAGCGGCGGGTGTGGTGAGTCGAGGGCTGTGGCATTTCCTCGAGACGGAGCAGACGATCGGTCTGAGAGCAACTATCTCCTGAATTCTTAGGATTATCGTGGAGGCCCCAGGGTATCGGGCATTGTCGTTGACGATAGATTCATAGACTTGACTCATATAGCCGAGATTGAGTCGGACCCGGCCCCGGATTTGTTTGATCTATCACTTCCTTAGATATATTCATGTTGCTCATTACATGCCTTTGCTGCCACTTCTGCCTCGCCAGTGTGTCCGGCTACGGCTATTAGAGATCATCGGGCGGGTGAGAGGTGATCGAGGAGTTGACATCCGGCATATTCAATACGGACGGGGAGCGATGGACATCATTCCCTTTGTTGCTAGCGGAGACATACTACGGCATTGATAGATTAGTGGAGGATCCAGAGTACGTAGGTTCGAGACGGCCCAGTTACTATCATTGTGGGTACGTATGAGAGATTGCGCTTGATCTCGCCCTTTGCCGGAGGGCGAGACGGCATTACCTTGGGTGGCCCCGGACGGCGCGGGATATTGAGGATGCCGCTGCGAGAGTTGGCATAGGAGGTTGGCCTTGGCCGATATGAGACCGCAAACCTATACTATTGGATTAGGCGTGGGGATTACGAGACTATGAGAGATATTCGGGACGGGTCGGTGATTGTCCGACTTAGGGACTACATGTATCATCCTTTTGCATTCCATCTCTAGTGAGCGAGACAGTACGGATACCGCGACGGACCATTCGGACTTTGAGAGAGCGGTTGACGACTAATACCATGCGATGATTATGGCCCGAGCCTCGAGACTACACATTTCTTTGGCGAGCATTTCTAGAGAGGCTTTCTTGGATCTGACCACTACTCAGTCATACTAGAGGTAGCACATTTCGACCACCGAGTATACGTATAGTACGAGGAGCTGTGAAGGTCTGTCTGGTTTGATGATAGAGGCTCGACGCAGAGATTATTTTGGAGCGAGACTATTCTTCCAGTAGGACATTAAGAGACATAGAGGCCAAGAGCAACCTGATGAAATCACTTTGGCGACATTGCGGCGATTATGAGAGACGGGAGCTTCGGAGAGATGCTTTGAGAAATGATCCGAAGTGATAGCTCGCGAGGAGGCCTTGAGGCGGGGAAAGAAGCGATGCGAGAGCTACGGTGATTGATCCACCGTCTCACACGATACACCGAGCCGGGGCGAGTCGGGCGGCTTTTCAACATACCTAGACCAAAGACCTCCCGGGGACCGAGGCGGAGGAAGAGTAGAGATTCGAGTTCGGGAGCGGGAACGAGTTCCTAGACACTTTAAGAAGACCTGTTAATATATTGTCAAATATGAGTTAGAAGCTTTATATTTATTTTAAGAAGATTTGTGTTGCTTTTAAGTTTGTAATTCAAATTTAGGGAATGATAATACGTTAATTACTTCTAAACTGTTAATATATTATGAAATCCAATAATTATTAACATCCCAATTTTGTTTCATCCGTCGATTAAATTGAGTGTACGTATAATATATGGATTGCAATGCGGGAGTGATGTACGGTACTTGATGATCGTAGTTGGATGTACAAGCGGAAGTTTTCGAATCATTCCAGTATCAATCCTGAGTTTTATAGAGGGTTGATGGGGTTTATTGAATTTTCTCAATCAAATAAAACCAGTCACATGGATAAAGATGGTAAGATTAGGTGTCAATGCGAAAAGTGTTGTAATGTCAAGTATCTAAGCTTGATCGATACTCAGAAACATATTTTGCGTAACGGGTTTGAAGTTGGGTACAAACGGTGGACCCGTCATGGTGAGCTGAGATTGCGCACAAATGTTGCGAATAATCCCCCCGGGAATATTCATGTACCTCCCGAACCCGAACCTATTATTCAGGACAATGAAGAACCACCTTTGAATATGGAAGATATGGTTAGGGATACAGCCGGTCCTGAATTCGATTGGTCAGAGAACCAACGGCAAAGAACCCGACCCCTGCGGCCAAGAAATTTATTGATGCTATGGACTGCAAAGAAGGTCTATCCGGTTGCGAGATCGGTGTGTTGGAGAGCGTGGTGAGCTCCTTAATATAAAGGCTGATTGCAATATTAGCCGATGCTATAATCGTATCATGAAAGCAATTAAGCGGATGTTCTTAGAAAGAGAATAAGATGGTTACAAACTTTTATGAGACAAAGAAGTTGGTTGGGCGAGATTGGGCTATGTTATAGAAAAGATTGATGCGTGTAAGAATATTGCATGCTATTCTACAAGGAAGATTCACGAGAAGACGAGTGTTCAATTTGCGGACAAAGTAGATATAAGCCAAATCGGAGGGGAGTTCAAAACACAAGAAAAATAGACCACATAAGCGGTTGCGTTACATCTTAGATTGATTCCAGGCGAAATGCCTCTACGGCGTCTAAATTTCTTTCACTGCGAGAGGCAATGCGTTGGCATAAGGAAAGTTTGCGTGAAGAGGGTGTGTTGATTCATCCCAGTGATGGGGAGGCATGGAAACACTTTGATGAGACTTATCCACAACTTTGCGTACGAAGCAAGAAATATACGGTTATGCATACACTCACGATGGTTTCAATCCGTTTGGTCTGGGGCAAAAATCTTACTCTTGTTGACCGGTTATAGCCACTTGTCTACAATCTTCCGCCTGGTTGTGTATGAGTGATCCCTACATGTTCTTGTCGTTATTCATCTCAGGCCCCAGCTTGACCACAGGAGGAACATTGACGTCTATCTCAGGCCTTTGATGGACGAATTGAAGCGGACTTTGGGAGGATGGGGTCGAAATGTGGGATGCTTTCAAGCGAGAGAATTTGACATGAAAGTTTGCGTTGATGTGGACGAGTTAATGACTTCCCTTTGCATATGGGATGTTATCGGGTTGGAGCACCCACGGGAAGTTGGCATGTCCAGTATTGTATGAGTGACACTGAAAGTCTTTCACGCTCACGCACTCTGGAAAACCATGTTGGTTCGATTGCCATAGACAATTTCTTGGGAGGACCACCCATTCGAGGACCCGGAAGAATGCGTTTAAAAAGAACAAGATTGACCATGATAGAGGCCCCGATTCGTTTAAGTGGTGACACGGTCTATGAGAAGAGTATCTACATTGCCGATCCTTGGTGGGGAAAAAGTTTTCGAAGACCAAAATACGAGGGTTTGGGACTACCCATAAGCTGGATCAAGAGGAGTATATTTTGGGAGGCTGCCATCTTTGGAAAACAAATCTCATTCGACATAACCTTGACGTGATGCACATTGAGAAGAATGTATTCGATAATGTTTTTAACACGTTGATGGATTTCAAGAGAACAACTAAAGACAACGAAAAAGCTCGAAAGGACCTTAAGGAAATCGCAAGGCGGCCGACCTTAGACTTGGTATACGTCTATGGTAAACCGGTTAGGCCAGATGGCTCAATACGTGCTTACAAAGGAAAAGAAGCTCCCTCCTCTGAAATGGCTCGGATTTAAGGCTTCCGGATAGTTACGCGTCTAACATTGGTAAGCTGTGTCAATGTAGAGGAGGGGAAAGTGCGGGGTTTGAAGAGTCTCGATTGCCACGTTTCTTTGGATAGGCTACTTTCGATTGCTCTCGGGGTCTCTTGCTGACAATATGCGGGTGGCGTTAACGAGTTAAGTCGGTTTTCGGCGTTAACATTGACCACCTTTGCGTGTTGATCACATGAAAAAGCTTGAGGAGAGCATACGTAGTGACTTTGTGCAAACTTGAGAAGATATTTCCTCCTTCATTCTTTGATTCTATGGAGCATTTACCGGTCCACTTGGCATACGAAGCTAGAGTCGGTGGTCCAGTTCAATACAGATCGATGTATCCATTTGAGAGGTGTAAGTGCTCCAATTTGAGCTTGTTAGCATTTTCGTTAGAAAATTAACGAAAGTTATAACATTACTAACATTCCTAACTTTTCTAACAAAGTAAGGGTAAAATGGGCATTGCCACTTTAAGTTAAACCAAGAAAAGAATCTCAAAAGCAAAAGAAATTAGAAAAATCCGAGATTAAGAAAGTTGAAAAACGGCTTGACGGTTTGAATTTTAAAAGATTATTCTTCTGTCCAAAAGCCGGCCTTGTAGCGGATGAGCGGTGCACGCGTCGATCCTTGTCCGCGCGGATACGTTTGATTCTCACAGTGTCCTATAAATTGAACCCTCCTCTCTCAGTTTAGACAACACATTTTGATCACAGCAACGAAGTTCTGGCGAAATATAGAGAGAAAACAGTGGGAATCTCTAGATTGCCACCATTTTCTCTTGAATCTTTCCCAATCTCACTCCAAACACAAATCCAAACACCAAACATTGATACTCCTCAAGCCAAACACCAAATCTTGATACTCCTCAAGTCAAATTCCAAGCCTAGGAAGATAGGGTGTCACCGTTGGTAAAGCCCTCCTTCTCAAAAACCCTAAAATTCTCTTTTGATTTCTTGATCATTTTGTTCTTCTTACTTTGACTTATTTTATGTCTAGTTTAACTTGAGTTTTGACCTAAGATGGTCATCTTGAAGTTCATCTTCATGAATGACCATCTCAAGTGGTCCACATTTTAGATCTTTAGTCAATTCTTTCTCTTTGGTTTCATCTTTACAAAACCCCCTTTCCCTTTGCAAAGGACATGTTTAAACCCCATGAATTCCCCAAGGATGACTTGAATATGATAACCACTTAATAAAAAGTAGTGGTATCAAGTCTAGGGATGAAAATGTGGTGAACATAGATGCAAATCCCCCAAAAATCACATTTTCCCTCAAGAACATCTTGCTGTCCAGTAGCATTGTTCTGAGACCTCCGTCCATTTTCCTATTTTTTGGACCCAGTAAAAGTTGGAATTGGATGTTGACTACAAAACACTTTTTGTATCCAACATCCAGAGCTTTCCAGACATAATTTTATTTTATTTTTTGAGTAAGTAAAACTCCTTTTTTCAATTTTTCTTTTAGAGGCCAGTTCATCAGCTTCTGGAAATCCAGATTTCACATCTGAGATTTCTAGAAGGTTTTGACCCCTCAAATTACTTCCAAAATGGAAAGTTCCTTTTCAGAAACCCTATTTAGGGTGTTTTAAGAAACTTTCATTCTCGGACTTTCCCCAGATTCTGAGGTTTTGAAGCCTTTAAGTCCATTTCAAAGTCAAGGGTCAACTGCCTTCTTTCATTCTGGCAGAATTGCTTTTCAAATCCAAAAATCTTTTGAGTGCCAAGACTCGACCCAAAAATCATACCAAAAATCTTGGGGATTGTTCAAAGTCTTATAAAGAGTTCCCTATTTTTGTTTTTCTCAGTTTCAACTCGTTTTGGTCAAAACACACACACACACACACACACACAACAAAGGATTTCAAATGTTTGGAAGACTCGTTTTGCGAGGCGTGTCGGGTGCACACTAACGTCCTTCCCGACGCGTAACATGACCTCCGAACCTAAATCTCTGATCTCGGGCTTTTTTCAAAGTTTTGGCCCTCAAAATAAAAATGGCGTGGCGACTCCGTTTGATTTCAAAAATCGGGTATATCACAGTGGCGACTCTGCTGGGGATGATTAAGCTTTTTCTAAAAAAAAAAAATGATATTTGGTATATTGGTGGAAACCATTAAACTTCCCGTTATCGCCTCCTAACACGAGTCGGGGATAAATTGTGGTCTAACAATCCCACGTACCGGTATCATTATTTTCAAAAAAAAAAAGGAAAAGCTTTTGGGGTCAAGCTTCCGTCTCAACATTTGAAAATCCTTTGCTTTGTGTGTGTTGATTTTTGCACAGTTTTCGTGTTTGTTTTTGGCCGCCTCGGAAAAGTCAAAATTTTGACTGTCGGAATAATGTCCCTAACTGTCGGAATTTTTGTGCTTATGTGCTTATGTGTTCATAAAATTTTCAAAAAAAATTTTCAAAAAAATTTCAAAAAAAAAATCATGCATCATGCCTTTTTAAGACACATAAAAAAATTTCTATTTTTCTCAGAAAAGAAGATAGACTGCTTGCACACTACGCGCACGTGACCTTACACTGCACACTACGTCCCTAACCCGGGGAAATCCTTGTCGCGGTCCGTTTGGTCTTATTACGCCTCTCGGATGAGCACAGGACTACCCAAACATCCCATGGAGCCTCGTGTCGACCATGCACTTGTCCGTGACACACTTTGTCCAAGACCCGGTTGGTTTTAATTAAATTACTGTGTCATGCCTGTACGTGTATAGACCTTTCCTTTCAAGCCTTTGTCGGCATACCGACTCAATATCTTTCGGGGACCCTAATCGGTCGAAGTTACGCCGATTTTCCGCCGCGAGACTTTGACCAAGATATTGGCCAGGCGCCTTGACTTCGGCTACGGCGCACAAATTATACAACGGACTCCCGGCATTGACCTTTGAGTCATCAAGGATTAATGAATATTCCATGCCTAATTACGGCTTAAATGACTGACAAGTCAAGATCAATTGTGGACGCTTATCGGTCCAAATCATGCCGACTTTTCGTCGAGCCCTCGGACATGATCTTGACTTTTGACGTCAGCTTTGTCCGTAATTTACATCGAATGCTCGTTAAGACTCCATTACCCGCCAGACTTTTAGGATCGTTCTTCTTTCGGTCGGTGGGACCCGCTTGCCCTATAGGACCCTCGCAGGGGCTGTCTACCCGGGAGGTCGAAATACGGGTGGAATACGAGGGGCTTATAGACGTAGTGACGGGGCCCGGCGATCCGGGGAATCGAGTAGTTTGCGAAAAAGAAGAGCAATCTTTTTCCAACCGATTAGGTTAATAAAACATGTTTTAAGTAAACATGAACAAATAATCGCATGTTGCATGAGCCAAGCCCAAACACCTACCCTCCTTCCATTCCCAGGACATCGAACCCTCGTGTCTTTCCCATGACTCCGCACAAAGGTTGGTTTCGGGCACCGGGTCACCGTTTAATCGGTTGGGAAGAGTCGCGCATCATCGGCTTCATGTCTGTTCCGACTCCGAATCTTAGAATGTACGCATCAGCTGGTAGCGATGGGGACAACGTCACTCCGCCTCCGGGACTCCTCGGACGGAACAGCAATGTAATCGGTTAGCGAACGAGATGAGAGTGCGGCAGGAAGCACGGTTGAATAGCCTTATCGAGGCTATTAAGAGCCATGGATTGGCCGCCGGTCTCAACCCGGATGGCACCTTCACCGTGGAAGAAGAGGAAGACCTCAACCCCGCTCTTGGTCGGCCAGGCTACTCGAGGATGCCACCACCGGCCTCCCACGGTACTACCACCCGAGAATCCATGCTTCTCGGCCTCCCTAGGTCGGCCCGGCTCCCAAATGCGAGACCACTTGGATCCTGCGGCCCAGACGAGGCGAGCCGGTTCGCAATGCCTCGGTGGGGACAAAGTCGGTACGGAATGCCTTCCCATGGTTGGGGATACCCGGAATGCCCACGGCAAATTGGGATCCCGCCTCGGTTTGGGACCAATCAATCCGGACTTTCGCAGCAACGGTTTGGAGTGCCACCACGGTTTGGTTCGGGGCGACGGTCGGGAGCCCCTCCTCGAGAATGATGCTAGCTCGGTTGCTCCTCATACGGTTTCCGCAAACCCATTTCTCACTCGGGGTTCAACGGGTTACCAAGCCCCCATCCCAGTTTCATCGGAATCACCGGGACCACGAGTATCCTCTCGGTTATGCATCCTTGCCACAACCGGCCATGCAATTCAACAACCGGGGACGGCGGCCCGCACTTAAGCTTACTTATGGGCCTCGCTCAGGAGATCCAAGCCATCGGCTACCTCGAGATCTGCCTCCATCTTCTCTGCCGATTGGAAGCCAACGGCAAGTCATTGGGTTCTATCCCTTTGCCCAGCTCCTACCTACGCTCCCAGGGTAATTTGGGCCAGGACGAGGTTTTCACCTATGCCGGAGTATGGTATTCCTTCCACCAATGCACCACCAACGGCTAGTCCTCTTCTGGCTCAAATATCGGCTCGGGAATTCCCGCTCCACCTTTGGATCCCCAATTGGCTTGGTTTATGGAGCAACACAAGGAAATGAAAGCACGGTGCTTGAATTGAGCGCCAAAAGAACACTACTCTTCGGCCTACGAGATCCAGGCTCGATTGTCCCCCTGCCTCACAAGTTTGTGATGCCCGCTCTGGAATTGTTTGACGGGAGTGCATGCCTAAAACTCACTTGGACACCTATACTTTGGCAATGAAGGCTAAAGGGATGCACAAACCGGCGGTTGGCCGATTACTTTAGTCTCTCTTTGAAGTCGGGGGCTTTGAAATGGTTTTCCGATTGCGGCTGAAGCTAGGGCTACTTGGGAACAGATCACCGGTACTTTCACGGATAAGTATAAAGCCAACTTGGAATGGGAGACAAACGAGTTGACTGCAAACAACGATGCAACGCCCTAATGAGAATATTGGGGATTTCTATAAGAGGTGGAACTTAAAGCTCGGTGAAATGGCCATTCCTCCCTGCGACGAGGAGCGGTTAGACATCTTTCGGTCATGCTTGAAGCCGCATTTGAGAGCTTCCCTCGGTCACTTCCCCTACGGCACTTGCGTGCGATGGTTAATCGGGGCTAAGTTTGAAAAGGCTTACAATCGGCAGCCATTGCTGCACACGCCTACGGATATCGGGCTCCTCCCTCCAACACTACTCTCGCTTTCGCTAAAGGCAAAGAGGCGATCGGCTACGCGGGACGGGGGCTTAACAATGCCACTTCCTTTGTTCCCAAGAAGCCCGATGCATCCGGATCCGCTCAGACTTGAGAAACCTTGGAATGCCTTTAAGCGATATCTTGAGGATTGGTAAAAGAAGATTTGCTCCGGCCTTTGGATAATTATCGGCCAAGAAACCCCAGCGCTCCTTTGGATACCTCCAAGCATTGTGCCTTTCATCGGTACCATGGGCACCTGACGGATGATTGCGTCCCCTGAAGAAGGCAATCCAAAATTTGATTGAAGCAAGAGGAGGTTAGAGATGCGAAAGGCCTAATACCATCAATAACCCGCTCCTAACAACATGAGTGTCAACATGGTCGAGTTTGGTGATCAGAGACTTGTGGGCATAATGGAATTTGACTCGCCCCTTTGTGAGGTCGGTGAATCGGCCATCGCAAGCGATGAAAGTGGTTGGATTAAGAAAGAGATTGCCAAGGAAATCTGATGGAAAGGTGCAATAGCTCCGTCTCCGGCGTCGAAGAATAGATGCATGGTTCAACGGTAAAGAGCGGCTAGATTGGGGGCTACCTATCTTTAAAATAGTCTTTTGAGTCAACCTTCGTAGGTTCTAGTACTTTTCTTTCACCTAAGTCCTTCTGGACATTTGTCGTTGTAGTCCATTTTGGACATAGTGGTTAAATGCCTAACTTTTTAATATAAGTCTTTTTTCTCTTCTTGCTAGACTCGAGACATCACTTGCGCACCCACGTTACACTTAATTGAAATGGTTTTATCCAAAATGATCACTTGTCTTTGCTCAACCACTAATTCTTCGAAAATGATTAATATTTAAACTAATCGGAGTGAGAAAACCAATTGATATCCTTCTCAAATGGGGGCTTACCAACTCCCGTCTTGCATCTCATATGCTCACATCCCTTTCATCATCATCATCTCGTTGCTCGAAGAATTTGCATGGATCTTTTCTCATATAAAGTTTAAGCAAGCAATGAAGACTTAAATCTCGTTTAGATCATCCGGTAGGGATTGCGGTTGAAACCTTTCACCACGTAGGAAAGCCATTACCTCACCCTCACTAAACACTACCCTTTCATTTCAAGATCGGCGTGTTTTGAAACCCGGTTTAGCCATCATTTTTGTTCCATGCGAGAGAAAGTCCAAGCGAGCCCAAGAGTTTAGCTTCGAGAGTCGGCGATGCGCAAAATATCTCAAGCCACGAAGGAAGGACAAAGATAATCTTCAACTCCTCGGGAGGCTTTCCAAGTCAAAAAAAAAAAAAAAAAAAAAACAAAAAAACAAAAAAACAAAAAAAAAAAAAGAAAAAGAAGAAGCTGTCGGTCCTCAAAAGTCCCCGAGCTTCTCGATGATCAAAAGGAGCTGAGATTCTCGCAAGATCGCAAAAAGTTGTCGATAGCTTGGACTTCCTCTCACCATTACCTTAAATCAATCCCAAGCCATCCTCTCTATTTTAGAGGATACTCCCATTACCCTCGCCTTTGGCCAAAGTCAAAATTTGACCTCTCATTCTTAGAGGCAATCAATCTTCCCCGCCATAGATTTCCCAAACACGTCCTACAAGCCAACCTCTCATCTTTAGAGGTTCGATCAAAAAGGCCCGGCCGACCTCTCATCTTAAGAGGTCAAAATTTCAAAATCACCGATGGCGATCGAAGCCCGGAAACCCAACTACGGTCCCTATCGGATGGCAGTTTCATTCTAATATCCTCGATGTCGGGATCAAATTAATGCTTCATTGCTTGCTTAAAATTGGAATCTAATCCATCTTGGTCCAAAATTACCAATCAAAGATTGTGCAAATTCAACCCTTCCCTTCATGTGAGCATATTTCATTTCTCCTCACAAACACTTGCCGTGGATGTCCAGCTGGGGCTTCGCATCCGTGTCTTTCATGGACACTCTAAGGGGATATGTTATTCAATCCTCCAAAAAATCCCCAAGGTCCTCGGACCCTCGAATTTCAACATTCGTTCTCTTTTCATTCGGGATAGACCCGAACTACGGCGACTGAGGCTCTTCATAATGGAGGAACGTAGGCAGCCAGAAATTGAGTCGGTCGAAATCACAAACAAATCTCAAAAAAAAAAAGAAAAAAATCCGGTCTCATCGAGGATCGTCCCTATACACTTTCCGAGCTTGATCCTCGATATCGGTTGGTTTCTCCTTGTGATTAATCAAAATATTTGTTCATATCAGATTTAGGAGTTGAATAACCCGAACATTAACAAAGGGTTTTAAGCGGCCTTGTGATCATCATGAATAAGACAATTTTTCAAGTGTCTCGACAAGTCTTCTCTCTCTACATCATAGGAAAATAGAGCCAAACAACATGTCTTTACGTCGGCGGGGGCTTCCATACACTTTTCCACACCTTGTAACGCTTATACTCTCTCAAAAGAGTCAAACCTAAAGCGAGTGTGTATACACAAAATCGGGATTCATTCCCACTTTTCGAAAAGATGTGCCCCTGCACGTAAACATTCTGAGTCTTGTCCATTGGTGGTTGACTAAGATGCGAAAAGATGGGTGCCTCCTTGGTCACATGATGACTGCATGCTGCAATAGGATTGCTCTTGTGTTTCTTCATGTTTGGGGCTTGCTAAGCGGTTCTCCCGGGTTCTCTGTAGCGGCTCTTCAAGTGGGGCTTATATAGTCATCTTTGGGTCCACGTTGGGTTCTTCGCCACGAGATAGACTCGCCAAATCGCTTCTTCAAAATCTGGACTTTGCCTACTCGGGATCAGGGGGCTTTGTCAAGATGGTCTTTTGGACCCGAATTTTATCAAGTCGCAAGAAAGAATTTCGGCTTCGGAACTTGGTACACGGCGGCTTCCGTAGCATCGGAATTCAAGATCGGGGTTTCTCCGGCATTAGCAATTCCATCAAATCATCCTCCGGACAAGGTTTCGGCCAAGGTCACGGCTCATCCAAATGAAAGAAGCTTCACTCGTATCAACGTTGGGCCCTAAAGTACGTCGGCATCGGCTTCAAATGACCAAGAATGAGAGGGAAAGTTTCAATCAAGACCAGGGATCGAATCCAATCTCATCAAGATTGAGGTCCATGTGATATTGTGACAAAACCTCGCTGACAACGCATTGTTTAAATCGCGATCAAGGGTTCTCATCCCCACTTGATCAAAATCTGTTCCAAGCGGTCTCCGTACCCATGCATCCCCACTAAAAATCTCCCGAGGAGCTCATGTAGCATGCACTGAAAACTTGAGTCAATAGGAATAATCCTAAATCATCGAAGATCGTAAATCATAATTTTCTGCCGAAAGCTTAGGCTAAGTGCATCTTCGAAAGCAAGTAAATGCATCATCCCATAATCATTTTTGGTTCCATGCATGCATCTGTCATCCTGAATGCCATATATGCATCTTCCTCTTCACTAACGAATGCGGGAATTCAAACGTGAAATCAAATCCCCCTTTTTTCGGCAAGGATGATCTTCACCAAAGACGACCTCCAATGAATGAAGACGCCCTCCAACATCTACAGTTTGGCAAAGACAAGCTCCGGCGTCTGCAACTTGCTAAAGACGACCTCCAATGTCCACAAATGGATGAAAACAGCCCCCAATGAAGACCACCTCCAGTGTCTACAATTCGGTCAGAGACGCCAAGTTCTCAAAATGCAAATCGGTCAGGGACGCCAAGTTCTCAAATGCAAATCAAATGCCAGTTGGTCAGAGACGCCAAGTTCTCAAATACAATTTGGTCAGAGACGCCAAGTTCTCAAATACAGTTCGGTCAGGGACGCCAAGTTCTCAAATGCAAATCAAATGCCAGTTGGTCAGAGACGCCAAGTTCTCAAATACAATTTGGTCAGAGACGCCAAGTTCTCAAATACAGTTCGGTCAGGGACGCCAAGTTCTCAAATGCAAATCAAATGCCGGTCGGTCGAGACGCGAGTTCTCACATACAATCGGTCGAGACGCCAAGTTCTCCAATACAAATCGGTCGGGGACGCCAGAGTTCTCAAATACAAATCGGTCAGAGACGCCAAGTTCTCCAAGGCAGAAGGTCAGAGAGACGCCAAGCTCTCAATACAATGCGGTCGAGACACCAAGTTCTCAAAAGCAAGAAGTCCCAATGTGAATACAAGCTCAACCACCTCTACAAGGTTGACGATCACGGCAAGATGCGGACTCAACCAAACTCCTCCTTCGAGGTCAAAATGCTTCCAAAGACGGCAAATCGTCGCAGAAACCGTCCCACGAGCAGCAACTTAACAACTCTTCATCAACACCAGCCGTAGCCTCAGCTACAGGTAAGCACAGCACAGGTATGAAAGCATATCTTAGTCAACTACTTTTCTAAAAGAACATTATCATCAGATCATAGGGCGACTTCCCCAAAACAGTCAAAACCTTAGGGTGACTTCCCAAAAACAGTCAGATTACAGGGTGACTTTCCAAAAATAGTCAAACCATAGGGTGACTTCCCAAAAACAGTCAGATTATAGGGCGACTTCCCCAAAATAGTCAAACCATAGGGTGACTTCCCAAAAACTTGATCGGATTACGGGCGACTTCCCAAAAATAGTCAAACCATGAGGCGACTTCCCCAAAATAGTCAAACCATAGGTGACTTCCCAAAAGCAGTCAGTTACGGGCGACTTCCCAAAAATAGTCAAACCATAGGGGCGACTTCCCCAAAATAGTCAAACCATAGGGTGACTTCCCAAAAATAGTCAGATTACAGGGCGACTTCCCAAAAATAGTCAAACCATAGGGCGACTCCCCAAAATAGTCAAACCATAGGGTGACTTCCCAAAAACAGTCGAGATTACGGGCGACTTCCCAAAAATAGTCAAACCATAGGGTGACTTCCCAAAAATAGTCGATCTTAGGGTGACTTCCCAAAAATAGTCGATCTTAGGGCGACTTCCCAAAGCAGTCAAAACCTTAGGGTGACTTCCCAAAAGCAGTCGGAATTAAACAGGGGTGACTTCCCAAAAATAGTCAAACCATAGGGTGACTTCCCAAAACGATCGAGATTATAGGGCGACTTCCCAAAATAGTCAAACCATAGGGTGACTTCCCAAAACAAATCGGTTACGGGCGACTTCCCAAAAATAGTCAAACCGTAGGCGACTTCCCAAAATAGTCAAACCGTAGGGTGACTTCCCAAAAACGATCGGTCAGTTACGGGCGACTTCCCAAAAATAGTCAAACCGTAGGGTGACTTCCCAAAAATAGTCGAATCTTAGGGTGACTTCCCAAAAATAGTCGGAGATCTTAGGGCGACTTCCCCAAAGCTTGATCAAAACCTTAGGGTGACTTCCCAAAAACGAGTCGGATTACGGGCGACTTCCCAAAAATAGTCAAACCATAGGGCGACTTCCCAAAATAGTCAAACCATAGGGTGACTTCCCAAAACGATCCCGGATTACGGGCGACTTCCAAAAAATAGTCAAACCGTAGAATTGGGTGACTTCCCAAAAATAGTCGGATCTTAGGGTGACTTCCCAAAAATAGTCGATCTTAGGGCGACTTCCCCAAAAAATGATCAAAACCTTAGGGCGACTTCCCAAAATAGTCAAACCATAGGGTGACTTCCCAAAAATAGTCAAACCATAGGGTGACTTCCCAAAAACAGTCAGATTACAGGGCGACTTCCCGAAAATAGTCAAACCATAGGGTGACTTCCCAAAAATAGTCAGATCTTAGGGTGACTTCCCAAAAATAGTCAGATCTTAGGGCGACTTCCCCAAAACAGTCAAAACCTTAGGGTGACTTCCCAAAAACGATCGGATTACGGGGTGACTTCCCAAAAATAGTCAAACCGTAGGGCGACTTCCCAAAACAGTCAGATTACAGGGCGACTTCCCAAAAATAATCAAACCATAGGGCGACTTCCCCAAAATAGTCAAACCATAGGGCGACTTCCCAAAAATAGTCAAACCATAGGGTGACTTCCCGAAAATAGTCAAATCTTAGGGCGACCTTCCTAAAGCAGTAGGGTCGACGACTAAAGATAGTCGAAAGACCCGAACTACGACTAGGCTTGATTCCTCTTAAGGATACGTAGGTAGCCTATTAAATAGGTTCAGCCACTCGATCACTTGATCATCCTGCCAAATATGGAGCCTTACTCTTATCGACGACCCCGCTTCCTTCGAAAGCGCCGTCGCCGAGGGGCTACTGTAAGTGCTCCAATTTGAGCTTGTTAGCATTTTCGTTAGAAAATTAACGAAAGTTATAACATTACTAACATTCCTAACTTTTCTAACAAAGTAAGGGTAAAATGGGCATTGCCACTTTAAGTTAAACCAAGAAAAGAATCTCAAAAAGCAAAAGAAATTAGAAAAATCCGAATTAAGAAAGTTGAAAAACGGCTTGAGTTTGAATTTTAAAAAGATTATTCTTCCTGTCGAAAAGCCAGACGTGGCGAGATGAACAAGGTGCACGCGTCGATCCTTGTCCGCGCGGATACGTTTGATTCTCACAGGTGTCCTATAAATTGAACCCTCCTCTCTCAGTTTAGACAACACATTTTGATCACAGCAACGAAGTTCTGGCGAAATATAGAGAGAAAACAGTGGGAATCTCTAGATTGCCACCATTTTCTCTTGAATCTTTCCCAATCTCACTCCAAACACAAATCCAAACACCAAACATTGATACTCCTCAAGCCAAACACCAAATCTTGATACTCCTCAAGTCAAATTCCAAGCCTAGGAAGATAGGGTGTCACCATTGGTAAAGCCCTCCTTCTCAAAACCCTAAAATTCTCTTTTGATTTCTTGATCATTTTGTTCTTCTTACTTTGACTTATTTTATGTCTAGTTTAACTTGAGTTTTGACCTAAGATGGTCATCTTGAAGTTCATCTTCATGAATGACCATCTCAAGTGGTCCACATTTTAGATCTTTAGTCAATTCTTTCTCTTTGGTTTCATCTTTACAAAACCCCCTTTCCCTTTGCAAAGGACATGTTTAAACCCCATGAATTCCCCAAGGATGACTTGAATATGATAACCACTTAATAAAAAGTAGTGGTATCAAGTATAGGGATGAAAATGGGGTGAACATAGATGCAAATCCCCCAAAAATCACATTTTCCCTCAAGAACATCTTGCTGTCCAGTAGCATTGTTCTGAGACCTCCGTCCATTTTCCTATTTTTTGGACCCAGTAGAACTTGGAATTGGATGTTGACTACAAAATACTTTTTGTAGCCAACATCCAGAGATTTCCAGACATAATTTTATTTTATTTTTTGAGTAAGTAAAACTCCTTTTTTCAATTTTTCTTTTAGAGGCCAGTTCATCAGCTTCTGGAAATCCAGATTTCACATCTGAGATTTCTAGAAGGTTTTGACCCCTCAAATTACTTCCAAAATGGAAAGTTCCTTTGCAGAAACCCTATTTAGGGTGTTTTAAGAAACTTTCATTCTCGGACTTTCCCCAGATTCTGAGGTTTTGAAGCCTTTAAGTCCATTTCAAAGTCAAGGGTCAACTGCCTTCTTTCATTCTGGCAGAATTGCTTTTCAAATCCAAAAATCTTTTGAGTGCCAAGACTCGACCCAAAAATCATACCAAAAATCTTGGGGATTGTTCAAAGTCTTATAAAGAGTTCCCTATTTTTGTTTTTCTCAGTTTCAACTCGTTTTGGTCAAAACACACACACACACAACAAAGGATTTCAAATGTTTGGAAGACTCGTTTTGCGAGGCGTGTCGGGTGCACACTAACGTCCTTCCCGACGCGTAACATGACCTCCGAACCTAAATCTCTGATCTCGGGCTTTTTTCAAAGTTTTGGCCCTCAAAATAAAAATGGCGTGGCGACTCCGTTTGATTTCAAAAATCGGGTATATCACAAGAGGTATCTAGGCCAATTGAAAAGGAAGATGAGCAATAGGGCCATGGTCGAGGCCTCAATTTCAGAGGCTGTTATTATAGATGAGATTGTTGCCTTTGTCGGAACATATTTTCCTCCTGATGTTGATACGAGATTGACTAGGGTTGGCCACAATTACGATGGTGGTTTTCCGTCTAAGGGAAACATCTCTATATTTTCATCCCCTAGTCGGTTCCTCGGCAAACGGGTTGGTACGCGTACGTTAACCGCTAAAGAGTTTACCGCGGTCGAAACATATGTTCTTCTTAACTGCGACGAGGTTGGGGAATATATCAAGTAAGTCATTGATGTTATGTTTACGCCTCTTCGATTAAATTATGCATGTTTAATTACCTGCATATGAAATGCCTTGTTTAACCCTATTGCAGAATGTTTGAAGATTTAGCTCAGGATTTATCTCCAGAACTCATCGCAACAAGGACAGAAAGAGAATTTCAAAACTGGCTAAGGAAATATGTAAATATTTCATTTCATTCAAATTTATTCTATACACTTCTTTAAACATTCAATCTTAAAATTGTATTAAATTGGTTACAATATTGTCTTATAGATAGCTGAACATCCGGGTGATGCCAAAGCTGCGAGGTTAAGACATTTAGCATCAAGTCCGTACTTGAACGTTCATTTATACAACGGTTATTTCGTGAATGGCTATGTGTTTCATACCAAAGCTTACGGGGGCTTTAAATTGACGTGGAATAGCGGTGTGAAGCTTAAAGGAAATCTCGATTATTATGGCGTCCTGAAAGAAGTAGTCGAGGTGGAGTATTTGGGTAGAAACAGTGTTGTCTTGTTCAATTGTGATTGACGGGATGCTGTGCGAGGTTTTAAGAAGCACGCCATATTTGACCTCGTCGATGTAAAGGACTCGTCCAGACATAATGGTGACGACGTCTTCATCTTATCATCTCAAGCACAACTGGTATACATGACTCCCTACCCTCGTCCGCGATCCGACGGATGGCGGGCTGTCTGGATGACCAAGGCTAGGAGCATGATTGACAACCTACCCTCGTCGACAACTACAGAGTCGTCATTAGAAACACCCTATCAAGAGGATGAAATTCCAGTGCCACCTAACGTTTCATCAGCTAATCATCCATTAGATGATGTCACTCATATTCCTCAAAATGTTGATGAACCCGAGGAGGATATCTTACCAGTGAATTTTCCAACTCCTCCGCCTCGTTCAGGTCATCTCGCGCACATTGATATTGATGAATCAGAGGAAGAGGAAGAGGAAGAGGAAGAGGAACCAGAGTTTGATTCATCAGAGTCCGAAGACGAAGATGAAGAACTCGAGTTTTGTAGTAATTCAGAGTCCAGTGATGATGATGGGGACGAAGATTAATAATAGTTTAAAGTTTAAAATTGTATTGTGAATGCTTTAGATTATTAGAACTTTAATGTTTTATACGTATTGTGAATGCTTTAGATTATTAATACTTTAAAGTTTTATATGTATTGTGAATGCTTTAGATTATTAGAACTTTAAAGTTTTATATGTATTGTGAATGCTTTAGATTATTATTAATATCCGTCGTTTTATATATATTGTGAATGCTTTAGATTATTAGAACTTTAAAGTTTTATATGTATTGTGAATGCTTTATATTATTAATAGTTTAAAGTTTTATATGTATTGTGAATGCTTTAGATTATTAGAACTTTAAAGTTTTAGATGTATTGTGAATATATTGTTTCCTATTGTTAAAGTTGTATATTTTAATATTTTTACTGTAATACAGATATGAGTTCTAGTAGAAAGGGTAAGGGTAAGAAGACTAAACCCATCTACACATTGATTCTTTGGGACGCTTGACCGTCCCGATCCGGTACCGATGATGTCAACCCTTCACGCAGTAGTACTAGCTCCACCTCTGGGGCCGGTACTCAGACTACTGTCGATTCTGATGGGAGGATATTTGTCCGGATATCGCCACATTATGACCAGTAAGTAACTCTTCATTAATTTGATATAAGTTGGTTCCTTTTTGTTTTATATATAATTCATTATTTAAGTTAAAATGTTATTGTATAAATATACTTGGCAGGTTTGTAGGTGGATACCCCACCACAGGGACTAAGATCGGCAATACTGGCGGTCTCGAAAAATGACCGAGTATTGGCCCAACTGGAAAACATTGCCACCGAGGCAGAAGGAGGATGCGTGGGAGGAGTTTAAGGTAATGTGTTAATGGTTTTTATTTAAAACTTAAATGTTAGTTTGTTATTAAAATGTTATAATTAATAATGATTATACTCTTTTTGTTTTGTAATGTTATCATTATATGTTGTAGGATAAATATTATTGGGCGCCGGAAATCGACGAGGCGACGGCTAGATATATTTTCGATATACAGGCTCACAAGCTATTTAGGGATTTTATTGGTAACATATTTATCTATCCTTAATTAGTTTAATTAACAATGGTTATACTCTTTTAATTTTATAATGTCATCATTATATGTTTACGAGATATTCATATTTTTATAGGTACCACGAAGAGAAATTATTATACTAATCGGCTCGCGGCGGGACAACAGCCCTCGACACCTACTTGGATGACCGAGGAGGTGTTTCGTCAATTTTGCGAATATTGGGGGTCGGATGCGGCGAAGGCTATATCCGAACAGGCTAAGGCCAATAGAGCAGGCTCCTCGGGGTCGGCGGCGATGCATACCATGGGGACGATCCCGGTCGCCGAGCATCACGACCGCATGGTATGTATGTTAGTTTAAATGTAGTAGTGTATGGATGCTTTTAAATAGGTTTATGTACGTATGTTAGCTGGGAGCCATGTTGATGCTATGAAATCCATGGTTTTAGTGTAAATGTAGTGTATGCATGCTTTTAAATCAGTTTAAATGTTGCATTTATACAATTTCAAAGTAATAATCTCGCTTATTTTATTTATAGGAAAGGGAGTATGGCCAGAATATCAGTTTTGTGGATGTTTACGCTAGCACCCATCTTCGGAATCCTACAGCGCCCGATCAACCTCCGCAATGGGTTGACGATCGATCTGCTAATGCCTTTGTAAGTAAACTATCATTAAATGACTTGATTTTGAATATGTAAATTTATTTATGTACCTTACATTGTGTATATGATTATAATTGTTTGTTTTATTTTGACAGAGTGCATATCAAGCCGCCGTTCTTCCCGAAGGAACGCCTCCCGGCGAGCCCGTCCCCTTCGTGCCTGATGTTTGGCACGAGGTCACCTCTGAGGGACATCCAAGGAGAGGAGCTTGAGTGTTAGGGATGGGGGATCACGGGCCGCAATGCCCGTCGACGTCGACCGGCCGTCGGCGAAATGTTGCCCCGCCCACGTATCGTGATCCGAGGGTCGACACTCTGGAGGCTGCGTTGGAGGAGGAGAGACGCGAGCGGGCAAAGCTTACGGAGGCTCATGCAGAGACTCAAAGACAATTGGCGCTGTTGATGGCTCATATCGGCCAGGACTCCCAGGGTAATATCCGGCCTCCCCCGAGTTGATTACGGACTATTTTAGACATTTTTGTACTAATTTATACTTGTTTGTAAACATTTGAGACATTTGGTACCCGCGGGAGCCCCTCCCCCCCTCTCCCCCTCCCGATTTGGTACGGTGATATTTAGTTTTTATTTGGTACGTTGATTTTTGATTTTTAGTTTTTATAGTTTTAGTTTTATAAATTGAAATGTTATATCAGGTACAAAAAATTTTGGTTTATTGGTATTTTAAATTATTTTTTTTTAATTTATTTCAGAATCAGTGACGAAAATTTCCGTCGCTGAAATTAATTTATTTAACTTAATTTTAATTACAGCGACGGAAATTTCCGCCGCTATCTCAATTAATTTTAATTTAATTTTTGATTATAGCGGCGGAAATTTCCGTCGCTGTAATTAAAATTAAGTTAAATAAATTAATTTCAGCGGCGGAAATTACCGTTGCTGAAATTAATTTATTTTAATTTAATTTTTATTACAGCGACGGAAATTTTCGCCGCTATCTCATTTAATTTTAATTTAATTTTTTATTTCAGTGGCGGAAATTTCCATCGCTGTAATAAAAATTAAATTAAATTAAAATAATTTCAGCGACGGTAATTTCCGCCGTTGAAATTAATTAATTTTAATTTAATTTTTATTACAGCGACGGAAATTTTCGCCGCTGAAATTAATTTAATTAAATTAATTTTAATTACAGCGACTGAAATTTTCGGCGCTGAAATGAAATTTTAATTAAATTAAATTGATTTAACGGCGGAAATTTCCGTCGCTGAAACCTTTAAATCACCGGCGGAATTAAATTTCGTCGGTAAAATAAAAAAATACCGGCGGAAATTGACCCGTCGGAGCACTGCGACGGGCTGGTAGCGGCGGACCACCGACGGAAAATTTCCGTCGGTATTTTTTTTTAGCGACGGAATTTTAATTTTAGCGACGGAAATTTCCGCCGATAAAACACCTTTTTCTCGTAGTGTTTATATAGTTATCCTTTATTGTGAAATTGTGTTTGGAGTTAACATTGTCAAACCACACTTTCAGTTTTTCAACTGCTCAGGAAATTGAACTAAAACCGCCTTGCAAAATCGCCCCCTCAAAACCGCTTTTAACTTTAATATTCCGCTATGCATTTTACAACTCTACTTGTAGTTTCTTATACACTGCAAGAGGTTTTGTAAGCGTAGAGGTTTTAGTTTTAAATCGAGGGAGAAAAATTTGAAACAACTATTCACCCCCCCCCCCCTCTAGCTGTATTTTCACCCTTGTTGCCACCTTTGGGACCAACATCTTCTCTCAACTTCTCCTTTCTTCTCCTACGTTCCATAGAGTACTAAACCTAGAACCATCTTCCAAAAATTATAAAAAATCAACCGTCAATCCGTTTTTGGTTTTGACTTCATATTATCGCTCAGGGAAGCGAGTGGATCATTTAGAGCTGATCAAATCTTCTTTTTATTTCGGCCTATTTTGGGTAAGTTATTATGATTTTGTTCAAATAATTGTTCATACCAATAAATAATGTTATAATTTGGTATAATGATCTTTGGTAATGTTGGATCATTTTATTTGGAGGTTTAGAATGGAAAGAAAATGATGTGGGTGGAACTTGAACACTTTCATGTCATGGCCTGAGAAATGGGTGTGAAAATGATATAGTTATTGTTTATATATGTTGTATACATGTTATGTGGCTTGGAGGGAATATATTTATGGGTTATAACTCAAGTATACTGATGTTAGAGTGAGTTCATGGCTCTTTGTAGTAGCTGAAATGGGAACCTGCAGTTGTCTAGCTGTTGCTGATGTTCTTCAGCCAAGAATAGCAGTTTCTGGGATTGGTCACGACTCGTGCCCTTGAGCACGAGTCGTGATGTCAAGCCAAGTTGTGCGACACTAGTTGCCAGAATGGGATGAGTCGTGACCTATTGGGGACGACTGTATCTGAGTGGGGTGTAAAAGGGCACGAGTCGTGCCCTGCCCTATAGCCTCTGAACCATTTTCCAAGCTTTGAAAACCTAGTCTAACCAGTATATAATTTATAACTCTTCAACTATGATACTAGTACAACTTTAGTACTATACAATGGAACTTTAAATAGTCCAAATTGATATTGGGAAAGGCTTTAAATATTGTCTTGAAAAAGGGTTGAAAGGCAATTGTGAAACTTAAATATTGTCTTGAAAAGGGTTGAAAGGCAATTGTGATTGGTTTAGCATGAGGAATAAGTACCATGTTATATATTGATATCCCAAGGTGTGCATTAATTTCAAGTATCTATCACGTGCTTGAATATGTTTATATCTGTTGATTATTCGGAGGTATATGGAATACTATCACTTATAGGACGTGTTCTATAAGGTGCTTAGATTTCCTTATACCTTGGGCCGCTCCCCCTATGTGGCTACAGACTGGGGTTCAACTTCTATGGATACGTATGAACAGTTCATAAGATTGTTGATGTCTTATATCTTCCCTAGAAAATGGGTCTTATAAGACGTGAATATGCACCAGCAGTTCACAAATGAGTGGAGTATTACTCCCACCGTTGTACTACATATTATTCAGATGGGAAAGGTAAAAAGGAGGTAACGGAATGTGTTTACCATTTTACCAATGTTATTATGAGCAACCTGTTTATTTGTTGCATATTATATGGCATATTGTTGCATACATAATAACTTATTGAGATTTATTCTCACCCCTTCTCCCTTTACTGTTTTAGATTCAGCTGAGACAGGTGGACCATACCGGTAAGGCCGGGAAGGAGTTTGGATCATATTTTGGGTTGTCAAGGTAGGTATATATTGTGTGGGAGTTGGTTTTGTTTCAAAGTTGGCTTGTGTAAGCCTGCATATTGTAGTGTTTGTAACATAAACAGGTTATGTTTTTAAAAGCAGGGTGTTATATCACCTCCTGATAGAGAGGTTATGTCGAAATTTTTAAACTCTGTATATTTACTTTTTAAGTGAAGTTAATAAAAGAAAAGAAAGTGATGTTTTTAGGAGGTGATTTGGGACCCTCCAGCTTGGGGCACGAGTTTATAGGTCCCGGGTTTGGGAGGCGCCCACAAAACCCCTCCTCACTCAAATGCCTTCCAGCCTTGGACCTCAAAACCCTCTGCTGGCCATGCCACCTCTAGATATGTTAGGGAAGATCCAACTCCTACCCATTCCCCTAACTCAAACTGCTCCATTTCCCAACTACTCATACACACTCACTATCCAAATCCCCTCCTCAAAATATTCCCCCTCAAACACAAACCGCTCCAACCAAGTCACCTCCTAACCCCTTCATTCAACCAGAAACCACCCATTTCCAACCGCCTCCTTCTTTCCAAATCGCTTCCACCTCAACCACCCTTCCTTCTGAATACTCCCAAATTCTTCAAACCCTTAACCTAATCCAAAGCCAACTCATAATCAACCAAGGCCATGTCATACATCTAACCGCCTCAAATGCCTCCCTCTAAGCCTCTAATACCTCCCTCTCTGAATCAAACCGCACCCTCCTTGCCAAGGTGAATTCACAAACCCTAGAGATGGCCAATCTAAAAGCCTCTTTGATTGATGCCATTAAGGGGGAGAGACCTACTGCAATTGCATCCACATCCACCTCTCCTTCTGAGCAAACCACTTCAGTTATCAAAACCGCTGCTGAGAATTGCTTCAATGCATTCCAGAAATCCCTTGAAGATGGTATGATAAAAGCTTTGGGAGATAAAGCTACTATCACTGAGCTTAAAAATATTCTAACTGAGCTTGGAGAGAAGATCTGCAAAGCTATTGAGAAGGATCATGGGGAGTTGAGTTCTAAATTCCTCACTCTCCTCAACTCCAGACCGCAGTCACTCTCATATCTCAAGCCAGTTATTGAATCAATGCGGTTAGACTATCTGGAGCAAATTGATTTGCTTAAAGGGCAAACATAAGTTAATCTTGGGATTGTAAAAGATGATGTGAAGGCCAATATCAATGAGATTAAAGATGAGTTCAACGACCACTTGGACAATTTGAAGATTGGATTTAATTCCAAGATTGATGCTGCAATCCATGAACTCAAATCCTCCTTAAAGGTTACCATCAATCTTGAGCCTATGGAACAAGCCATTGCCACTCAAACCGCTGCTCTTAAAGATGAAACCCGCATATGCTTCAATTCTTTAAACTCCTATTTCCATACACTTATCAATGACCAAATTGATCAAGTTAGAGGAAATTCCAGAGGTGTGGGTGAATTAAACTTGAGGCTGGCTAAGCAAGAGAGTTCTGTGAAGAAGTTAGATGCAACCATCACCAGAACCGCTGAAGAAGTAAGAAGGATATGGAAAGCTATTGGAACAGACCAATCCACCCATGCTGGACCGCGTCAAGCTGAAGATGAAGTCAACAAACCGCGTCAGCAGTAACCGCTTGCTCCTCGTCATTTTTTTTTTGGTGAATTCCTTTTGTAAGTTGGAGCGCACTCTTCTTGTATTTTTGTCCAACTTGTTTTGATCTTTTATAACCCTGTAATTTTCCTTCATACCTTGTACCTGTAAACCGCTTGAGGTATTAATGGAAATTGCATCATGGTTCCAAAACCTTGTTCATATCAAACTGCTTGTTTGTAGAACAATGAAACCGCTTATGATTTATAACCTCATTCAAATATTTTCTAACTCAAAATCATATTTTTAAAATGAAGGTTAAACATTCAGTTTAAACCGCACTTTAAACATAAACTCATATTTTTTAAGTGCACTGAATGTATTTTTATACTTTTCAAATTGTAGGTTTTCAATCTTTCAATAGTATAGAAATCTATAGCTTAAGCTAGTGTGTGCATTGACTTGGGACATGACTTACCATGTTTATTCTTATGGACATGTTTTTACCAAGTACAATATTTGCTTTTGCTGTAGTAGGTAATGGCATCAATCAAATAGGGGGAGATTGTTGAGTATGCATAATTTAACCCTCCTAGATTAGCTTATGATTTGATTGATACCATAACCTCCTCTCTATTTTAAGGACTATAGGCCCATATTTAATGAAGCTTAGACTTCAATTTTTTAGCTAAGTCCATTTTATAGAATAGGGTAAATTAGGCTTCAAGACTAACACAAGACTCATTGGATTTGAGGATGCAGTTCAAATGTTTCAAACCGCCATGTCAAAACCGCCTAGCAGAATCGCTCTTTGCAACAGCTTGGTGGAATCCTTGTCTCAAACCTCCTTATGAACTCTAGTGTGCAACCGCCTTGAGTGAACCGCATTTGATTTGCAGTTCCAACCACACTGATGGAACCTCATCTTGGTGAAATCGCTCCTCACCAGGACCGCTCCAATGATTGAAGACTTGAAATGAACCACATTTTACCGATGGAATCCATGTCAGCAATATCAAATGTCAACCACCAAATCTTGTCACGTGACTCAATGTCAGAAAAGATCTGCAAGGATCTTGAAAAGGTGACAGATGTCCTAACTACCTTATTTGCAGCTGGAGCCTGATCAGCTTTACCTGCAACTGCTGTACCTAAGGACAAAAGTGGATATTGTGGACCAATGGGAAAGCATTAGTACAGTCCTTGCAACAGATGTGTCCAAAGGCTATATCCTTGATGCTTGGGTATAAATACCCCCAATCTTCACCTTTTGAAGATTGCTTGAGAAATTGATTTGCTGTGAGTTCATACGAAGTTGAAGTTCTGCCCAGAAAATTTCCAGTCCTTTGAATCTTCATCTTCCACTTCAAGAAAATATATCCCAGCACAGAAATCAAGCCTTATACACATCAAGAATCATTGTGCTCTCCATCTCATAGATCTATGGAGCCTTGATCTTGAATACACACACGCACCTCACTTGTTTAATCACATAGATTATTCATTTGAGATACACTGGTTATAGTCTAGGATTCGATCTTCATAGAATAGATTTTAGATCTGAGTTTGAATACTTTGTAACTTGTAATCTCTCTCATACACAATATAAAATCTAACTCTTAGAAAATCCAAGACTAACCATCTTGGTAGTGGACGTAGATCGTTTATCGATTAAACCACTCCAAATATTGTGTTCTTACTTTTCTGCATTTATTATTTCTTGTGCTTATTAATTATCTATCTTTTTCTCTACTTGATCTTAAATGTAGTTATCCATTGTTGTGAATTGTGTTTAGAGTTAACTTTGTCAACCCTCATTTTCAGTTTTATAACTGGTCACAAAACCGCACTAAAACCGCTTTGCAAAACCGCTTTGATGTAGGAGGTGAAAGCCCCTCGCAGCTTCAACAGGCGTGGGTTTACCGGTGGCCAGGCGAGCGCCTCAGTCTTCCCAGGCGGGTGCCTCACAGGGACGACATCAAGCAGCGGAGACGCTGTTCTTCAGGCGGCCGCATGGGCTCCCACCAGGCGAGCGCCTCGCGTCATATGCTTGTTTCCTAATTTCGATTTTTAATCCCGTTTGCTGAGTAATTGAAACGTTAATTAAGGGTATTTTAATCCTTGGTTTTATTATTTGGTTTTAGGGTTTAGAGATAGTATTTAAACAACTTTTAGGCTTTGTTAAACTCAGTTTTGATATTATTAATTTCAAGAGTTTTCTCTTAATTCCTGGTGGATTCCAGATTATCACTGGTGGATTCCAGTAATTGTGTTTTAGGATTCTTCGCTTGAAGAATTCTTGTGATTAGTGCGCTAATCACGAAATCTATCGTGCTTCCGTGCTGCGTCAGTTGGTATCAGAGCAGGCTTAACCTGTCTTTCATCACTGATTCGTTATGGGGGATCAAGCAACAAAGGCAGAGGCTGATGGCTCACCGCTATTGCCGCGTTGGAAACACAGATTGCAGCATTGGTAGCTGCTCAACAAAGTCACAACGCTCGTGCTAATCGAAATAGTAGGGGCGAGAGAGTCAGGGAGGTTGAACCGGTTCGTCGTCCTACACAGATTGATCTAACGAAGAAGATGGCCATTAATGGAGGTAACACTGCTGACACCCATGCTCTTCTTGTTAAAATTAATTATAATCTTGATCGAGCTCGACGAGAGAAAAATCAACGTCTCCAAAGGGCATATCAATTGCTTGATTTGGAAGACACAGAGGTCGAACGAAAGACTAAGCAAGAATATAGGAGGCATATTGATATTAACACTGACAGACTTGATTACTTGATAGAAGTAGTTATTTCGAGATTGGAGTCAAAAAAATCTATTGCAATTAGGCGTATAGATGAAGACAAATCAACTCCAGATCCAAACACGTTGAACGAAGGTTTCAAGGGAGAGAAAGTCATTCAACAAGTCAAGGAAAAGGTTGAGGATTTTCCGATTTCTGCATCCCCTTTGGCTGAGCCAGATGAGAAAACTGCGAACAAGGATATTGAACCGTCCCTAATTGAAGAACCAAAAGGCACTGATGAAAAAGAAAATCTGGTAGCTGAAGACATACCAAGTCCAGCCGTTCCATTGGCTGAAGCAAAGGAAAAGATTGAAGACAATAAATTCGAGTTTCCTGTGATGGAAGAGCCAAAATTCACTGACGAGGAAGAAAAGACGGAATCTGAGGACAAGAATGTTGAGTCCATGAATGAAGATGTGGGTGGTATTATTTGGTATACACCATCAATTTTTGATTATGTTGTGGGTGTTATTGATGAGGCGGAAGAATCTAAATACGATGAAATTTTTATTGTTGTTTATGGGATGGTTGAGAAGGACGATCAACAGATGGATGAGATTGATAGTTTTAATTCTTATCCGGACAAAATTGGTTTACCTCAAATCTTGAAAAATGTGCGAATTTATTCAAAGTATTTATTTCGATGGAATGGCTCTTTTCAAATATCGGATATGAACACGGGGTCGAGTTCTTTTGAAAAATGGGTGACTGATGTAGGAGGTGAAAGCCCCTCGCAGCTTCAACACGCGTGGGTTTATCGGTGGCCAGGCGAGCGCCTCAGTCTTCCCAGGTGGGCGCCTCACAGGGACGACATCAAGCAGCGGAGACGCTGTTCTTCAGGCGGCCGCATGGGCTCCCGCCAGGCGAGCGCCTCGCGTCATATGCTTGTTTCCTAATTTTGATTTTTAATCCCGTTTGCTGAGTAATTGAAACATTAATTAGGGGTATTTTAGTCCTTGGTTTTATTATTTGGTTTTAGGGTTTAGAGATAGTATTTAAACATCTTTTAGCTGAGTAATTGAAACATTAATTAGGGGTATTTTAGTCCTTGGTTTTATTATTTGGTTTTAGGGTTTAGAGATAGTATTTAAACATCTTTTAGGCTTTGTTAAACTCAGTTTTGATATTATTAATTTCAAGAGTTTTCTCTTAATTCCTGGTGGATTCCAGATTATCACTGGTGGATTCCAGTAATTATGTTTTAGGATTCTTTGCTTGAAGAATTCTTGTGATTAGTGCGCTTATCACGAAATATATCGTGCTTCCGTGCTGCGTCACGCTTTGTAACTCAAATATTCCGCTATGCATTTTACAACTCTACTTGTAGTTTCTAACACACTGGAAGAGGTTTTGTAAGCTTAGAGGTTTAGTTTTAAAAGAGGGCAAAAATTTGTAAAAGCTATTCAACCCCCCCCCCTCTCTAGCTGTTTTTCACCTTTGTTGCCACCATTGGGACCAATAGTTGTTTATTGGGACGAGCATGGTTCTAATTGTGGAATATCTAAGGCATAAGGAGAAGTATATTTTTTGTTTTAGTTAAGTCTGTAATGTGGTTTTTGTACGTGTTGGAATAAATGGTATGGTCTGCCCAAGATGGCCCGACCCGAAACTATGCTCCAGCCCATATGTATTTTAATAAGAAAAATAAAATACTGATAAATAAAAGGTAACCGCACAAGCGGTTATTGAGAAGTTGTGGAGTCAGTTTTGTATCGTGGGCAAAAGGGAGTACGCACGGTTTTGGTTGAAATAATCAAAAAACGCAAAAAAAAAACGTGAGCTCTCCCTCTGTTCTCTCTCGCTCTCTCTCCCAATCCATGGCTGATCAAAATTAGCAAATAAGTGTTGTGAAATTGAGGGCAATTTCCGTTTGTGATTTCACTCCCGACCACGTTGCGAAGTATTGTACCAAGTTCCTATTCGGTGATCAAATCTACGGCATCGATCAAGTTTTCCTCACTACGATTCTTTGAACAAGTAAGTGGTTCTTCCCTTCAAAAGTTTACATTGGTATCAGAGCCTTGTTTGGTTTTGATCCCGAATTGTTATGTAAAGCCATGGTTGATTGTTATTTTTCAAATCATATGAAGTGGGTTTTATTTTCAGTTTTCATGCTTTAAGAATTAGTATGAATTGTTGATATGTTTTGGAAGAGAATAAGATGGGTTTTTCACAGAATTTTGTTTCATAATTTTTGGATTTAAGATGATAAAGTTATGAATTATTGAAGTTCTAGGGTTTATTCCTTGAACAAGGAAGAAGATGATTACTAAGTTTGTATTGGTTGTACATAGTGCATTAAGTATTGTACATAATGTATAATGTTGATTTAAAATTACCAGAAACAAGTCGTAGTAGTCTGGCTTCACAATTAACATTGTTAATTGAACTGTTTACTGTCCGTTTCGCGAAAAGAAAAAAAACATTGAGTTGTAAATCAATTTTGGTGGCCTTCCTTACTTCGAAAAATTCTGAAATTTTACTGAAATTTAAGTTTTTCAGTTTGCCACTTTCTGCATTTTTTTCTAAAAAAAAAAAATGTTGACTTTGACTAAGTCAACAGTTTGACCAGTCAACTCTTAGACTGTTTTGGAGGCCTTTCTTACGTCAGAAAAATCTGAAAATTTTACAGCAGCCTTGTTTTAAAGTTTTCTATTTTCTGGAATTTTTCTGGAATTTTCTGAAGAAATTTTATTTTCTGAAATTTTGTGAAATTTTTTAAAATAGTTTGATTATTACGCTTTGTTAATGATTACGTGAGATGTATTAACAATGATAATCAGAAATCTGCTTATGCTGAGTGGAAGCATTAATCTTATGCTAAGAAGTTGCATAATTTTATTGATTTATCATAAAGAATGATATTTTATATGCTAATACCTACTCTATTTGCATTTATATACTAAGATGTCTTTAAGAGACAAAGAAGTATTCTCTTGAGAAAATAAGAATGTATTACACAATGAAAAATGAATAATTAAATGATGATATGACTTTGATAATGTTGAAGCTGATTGTGAACATAGTGATCTTTCGTTTCACACTCTTAGTTAAATTATTATTTAATGCTCATTTGTTGTTGTAATAAAGAATGTGTAATGAATTGTACATGTGTCAATAATGTTCTCTTTGTTATTGTCTCTATGTAGTTCTAATCATGACATCTATTAAGAACATAATTGCTGAGCTTAATCATGGTGACAAATTGGATGGTGACAATTACGACATGTGGCACCGTAAGATCCAATACGTGCTTGAAGAACAAGAAGTTCTTGACACTCTGACAAGTTCCATGGAGGAACCTGTTATGACTGATGAAAGGATCGCAGGTGAACATAGAAGGAATCTTGTTGCGTTCGAAGCTTGGAAGAAGCGGAACAGCAAAGCTCGAATCACGCTTTTGAGCAGTATGCAAGATGACCTCATGTGCACATATGAAAGCTATTCAATTGCCAAAGATATGTGGGCTGCCCTAAAAGAGAAGTTTGGAGGAACTTCGGCTACGAAGCTGAAGAAACTTCTCTATAAGTTTGACAATGCAAGCAAGCGTCCTAACGAGTCCATGAGGAAGCACTTGAGGGCAATGTCAAACATGATAAGGGAGCTTAAGTCTGCGGGGCATTTTCTTTCAGATGAACAACATGTTCAAGCCGTTCTACGTTCTCTTCCTAGCAGTTGGGATCACATGGTGATGAACCTAACTCATAATGAGCATGTTAAGACCTTCAACGATGTGCAAACTCATTTAGAGTTGGAGGATAAGCGCCTTTCGGCCTCAAAATCCTCATCTCAAGTGTTTGCTGCTGAAGCTAGTGCAAGAAAAGCTTCCGGGTCTAAACGTGGAAAAGTGGATAATCAAAAGAAAGGTTATGGATCGGCGCCAAAGAAGGCAAAGTTTGGAAATCGCAAAGGAGCGAACAAAGGCAAAGAGAAGAACAAAATTGAGAGGAAATGTTACAATTGTGGCAAGACAGGTCATTTCGTTCGTGACTGTCCAGATCCTAAGAAGGAGTGTAACAATTGTGGCAGATTGGGTCACCTGGCTTTTGATTGTAAAAGGCTAGCTAAGGTACCTAGATACCCTACCTCCAATTTTACTTTTGTTTCTAGTTGTGCTTTACTCATTGATTCTTATCCTTTGTGGACTGTAGACTCAGGAGCCACGGACCACATAACTAGAGATCAAGGTGCATTCCAAGAGTATCGTCGAGTGCCAAAGGGTACAAAATGGATTTATGTTGGCAACAATTCAAGAATTGGTGTAGAAGGTATTGGTACGTGCCAATTAGACCTACGTGGTGGCCAAAAGTTGTTCTTTGCATGATGTTCTCTACGCTCCAAACATTCGACGAAATCTTGTGTACATGTTTGAGTTCTTCTTAAGTTAGGATTCTTTGTTAATTTCCATGGAACATCTGTAGACATTTGTTATGGTTCTGTTATTTATGGTTCTGGACATCTAGTTGATGGTTTTCTAGTTTTGGATGTTGAACATACGTTGTTTAATGATGATGGTTGTTTTTCTTTAATGGCATCTTCTAGTAGCATCAACGTAGATGCATCTGTATGGCATGCTCGTTTAGGGCATATCGGACAGGAAAGAATGAACAGGTTGGCTAAAGAGGGTCTATTAGGCTCAAATAACAAAGTGTTATTACCTACTTGTGAAAGTTGCCTAGCTGGAGAAGCAACTAGAAAACCATTTGGAGAATCAGTTAGGGCTTCTATTCCATTGCAATTAATTCATTCAGATATTTGTGGACCAATGAATGTGAGGGCGAGGCATGGTGCCTCATATTTCATCACATTTATAGATGACTACACACGTTTTGGTCATATCTACTTGATTTCTCATAAGTCTGAGGCATTAGATTGTTTTAAACGATATACTTGCCTTGTTGAGAATCAATTAGATAAAAGCATTAAGGCTTTAAGAACGGACCGTGGACGTGAGTATTTGTCTGATCAATTTAAGGATCTTTGTGATGAAAAAGGTATAGAAAGGCAATTAACTATTTGAAGGACTCCGCAACAAAACGGAGTTGCAGAGAGGAGGAATAGAACATTGCTAGACATGGTAAGATCTATGATGGCACAAGCAAATCTACCTATAAGTTTTTGGGGAGATGCTTTACTTACTGCCGCATATATACTTAACCGTGTTCCCTCTAAATCAGTGACTACCACCCCATACGAATTATGGAAGGGCAGAAAACCAGATTTGGGAAATTTGCGTCCATGGGGGTCGGCGGCCTATGTACATAATACTTCCGATAAGTATGGGAAGTTAGGACCGAGGGGTAAAAAGTGTATCTTTGTTAGATACTCAGAACACTCCAAAGGATATGTGTTCATAGGTGAAGGGCCAGATGGAAGTCTGACTGAAATTGAGTCTCGTGATGCAGATTTTCTGGAAAAAGATTTTCCTAGTAGAGGTGAAGTAGATAGGGAGTTTGGACTCTACGAAATGGAAGAACCCAAAGAAGTGGATATACCTACTCGACAAGTAGAAATAGAGGAAGAAGTTCCTTACCTTCCTAACGATAGTGGGAGGGATATATCCTCGAGTAACACACTTCCATTAAGAGAAGAACCTCAAGAGCCTATCTTACGTAGGCGTCAGCGTGGACATATTCCTCGACGTCATTTTGACATTGAGAACGAAACGTTCATGGCTGATTCACATGATGTTGATGAGCCTAGGAACTATGAAGAGGCTATCACATCACCTACTAGTGAAAAGTGGATGAAAGCAATGGAAGATGAAATGGAATCAATGAAAACCAATAATGTTTGGGACTTAGTTGATTTACCTCCAGGGCGAAAGACTGTAGGTAACAAGTGGATCCTACGAGTCAAACGCAAAGTGGATGGTTCCATTGAAAGATATAAGGCTCGCTTAGTAGCTAAAGGTTATACCCAACAAGAGGGTATAGACTATGAGGAAACTTTCTCTCCTGTAGTGAGGTTTGCCTCAATAAGATTGATTCTAGCTATAGTAGCTCATTTGGATTTAGAACTCCATCAAATGGATGTGAAAACAGCATTTCTCAATGGAGAATTGAATGAAGAGATATATATGGATCAACCTGAGGGTTTCTCTGTAAAAGGAAGTGAAAACAAAGTTTGTAAACTCAAACGATCCATATACGGTCTCAAGCAAGCATCCAGACAGTGGTACATAAGATTTCATCATTCGATAATCAAAGATGGATTTGTAATGATCGAAGAAGATCATTGTGTCTATCTCAAATGATCTAACAACGTGGATGATATCTTAATAGCTGGAAACAATTTGGAGTTGTTAAAAGCCACTAAGAAGTGGTTGTCCTCAAACTTTGAAATGAAGGACATGGGTGAAGCTGAGTTCGTACTAGGTGTTCGAATCTATCGGAATCGTTCCGAAAGACTCCTTGGTTTGTCTCAAGAGATTTACCTAAAACAAGTTTTAGAACACTTTTGTATGCATCAATGCAAACCCCTTGACACTCCTATGGCTAAGAATGAAAAGTTGAGCCTTGATGATTGCCCTAAGACTGAGGAAGATAAGAATAAGATGTCTAGATTTCCATATCACAGTGCCATTGGCAAGTTAATGTATGCAGTCATGTGTACACGTCCAGATTTAGCTTACGCAGTTGGCATGGTTAGTCGCTATCAGTCTAATCCTGGAAGAGCACATTGGGGAGCAGTCAAAAGGATATTACGTTATCTTAAAGGGACAGTTGACTACATGGTATGCTATCAAGGATCAAACTCACGGATAGTTGATTATAGTGATGCTGATTGGGGAGGAGATAATGATAACCGTAAGTCAACGTCGGGTTATGTGTTTTTGCTTAACAATGGAGCTATAACGTGGAATAGCAAGAAGCAAACAAGTGTGTCTCTATCTACCATGGAAGCCGAATTCACTGCATGCACAAGATCATTCGGGAGGCTTGTTTGGTTAAAGAGGTTCGTGGAGGATCTTAGAGTGGTAGATCATGCTTCGACCCGTATTTGTATAGAGTGACAATCAAGCGTCTATTGCTTTCACGAAAGATCCTAAGTATCATGGAAGAACCAAACACATTGATCTAAGGAATAACTACATTCGAGAGACTATAGCAAGTAATGAAGTAACTTTAGAGTACATTTCTACTAATGCGATGGTAGCTGATCCTATGACTAAGCCCCTAGCTAGAGATGTCTTTCTAAGTCATGTTAGGGCTATGGGTCTCCGAAGGGTGTAGATGTACTTAAGGATAACAAGTTTACGTTTTACTTCAGTTTGAACTACGTTTATGAAACAATGTTTGTTTATGCACTTTAAGATGAATATCATGTTTATAATCTTGAGATGTATAAATTATCTGTTCTACTATGTTGACATATACATTACACTATATAATAGTATGTCACCAGACAAAGATTAACTCTCTCACACGAGTAATCGCCTCAGGAGCCACGCAAGCAATCTGAGATGAGACAGTGATACTTGAGATACCAAAGGAGTAGGCTAAGTACATTACGTAAACATATGTCGCCTTGATGTAAATCAAGATTAGGTCAAAGCAAAGACCTCGTGAGGATAACGAGAACTCTCACAAGTCTGGAAATTTAAGACGAGCCAAATATAAGCAGTTGAGCATAAAGAAGTGCTTGGACTAAATATTTGTATGGTGGTTAAATTAATGACATACGCTCCTCAAAATGGAGTTATACCACTGTAGCACTTGTTTAAGTAACAAGTGTGCTTTTGACCAAGAGAAATGAGCAACATGTCCCCTTGTTCATTGTGTGATGTCTCTAAAAAATGCCATTAATTTGTGCAAGCTACTCTATTTGACTTTCAACTATACTTAAAGGGTATTAAGTCAATGTCAGCTACTTTAGCATGATACCTAGAGCCATGAATAATTCGGTTGGACGGTACATGTCTAGGAAAGCGATTGCCTTAATGATCTAAAAGTGATAAGTGAGAAAGGAAGACAATTTTTGATTATATCTAATGATTGTATTCATAGGTCGACCAGTTATGTCACGGACATAGCTATGAATACATTTTACGATCTTAAGAGTCAAGCATAGTCTTTAAGGGACCAAGGTATGTTTGGACTTGATTTAATCAAAATGAGTCTGGGGTATAACGAGTCGAAGTTGAACTTGTAGTGGACGTAGCTATTATGTCATGCCTAACGGGTGCATAATTATAAAGTTGTCACGTACATGCACGCTCGTTGGTCACACGACACATTTGCTTGAATGATATATCATGAATATTAAGGCCATCATGTGCGAGTGGGAGATGTTGGAATAAATGGTATGGTCCGCCCAAGATGGCCCGACCTGAAACTATGCTCCAGCCCATATGTATTTTAATAAGAAAAATAAAATACTGATAAATAAAAGGTAACCGCACAAGCGGTTATTGAGAAGTTGTGGAGTCAGTTTTGTATAGTGGGCAAAAGGGAGTACGCACGGTTTTGGTTGAAATAATCAAAAAAACGCAAAAAAAAAAACGTGAGCTCTCCCTCTGTTCTCTCTCGCTCTCTCTCCCAATCCATGGCTGATCAAAATTAGCAAACAAGTGTTGTGAAATTGAGGGCAATTTCCGTTTGTGATTTCGCTCCCGACCACGTTGCGAAGTATTGTACCAAGTTCCTATTCGGTGATCAAATCTACGGCATCGATCAAGTTTTCCGCACTACGATTCTTTGAACAAGTAAGTGGTTCTTCCCTTCAAAAGTTTACAGTACGAAAGACGCAACACAGGGTGGAGTTGTTCTGATTCTGTAATTTGATCTGAAATGGAAGACAAAAGTTAATTCAGATATTTTTTGATTTCATCATCCCTTTTTGTGGATTCAAGTTAATGTGGATATTTGTTGGGAATTGTGCCTTAAAACCTTGTTTTGAGGCGAATTTTGGACAAAAATGAAAAAAGTTGAAAACTAAGTGAAGAAGCAGCATCATGCTGTCGCATAAATTGTAGATGTTTTTTGGATTTTTTAGTGTTATTTGTGTTTTTGGCATTTTGGTCATTCGTTCAAAGGCTATGCAGCCGCATCATGCAACCGCATAGTCATCAGAGTGGCTATGCGGCCGAACGATACAGTCCCTTCAGTCCGTAAAAATCCGCTTTGAGTTGCTTGTTTGTTTTGGGATTCATAAGCTTGTATGGTTTGCCTAAATCTTATTTGTTAGGTCTAGAGATTATAAATATTGTGCTACTACTACTAGATGAATTGTCAGAGAATTTCAATTATCAAAGAGAGATTACAATCTTTTTCGCTGGTTTAAGAGGAATTCCAATGAGGGATAGACCGAGTCTATAAATATGGTTATTCTCGTCTAGTTATCTGAATCTGGTGTTCATCAGGAATTTGTTTGTGGTCCAATAACACATATTAAACACATCTGAATCTGTTATTTGATATATGCATCTGATGATGAAGATATTAAGCTAGGGTTTCATGATCAGAAGCTAGCTATTTAGGTACATTCTGAAGATCTAACAATTTAGAATAGTCGGTTTTAGTGATATAGAAGGATACATGATTTGGTATTTCCTAGAAAATTAATTTGGTTAGATCTTGTTATGTACATCTGTATTTTGGTTTTGCATATTAATATGATATGTTCTCCCATTGCCCATAGATGTAGCTTACAAACACACATAAATATGTGTTCTTGTGTTACGTTCTTTGTTGTGTGCATCTTTTCTGCTCTTGTTGTAACTGGGTGAGATGCGATGGCATAGGAGTTTTCATAGTTTGTAGAATGGAGGAACTTTAGGAGGGACCTAAGCACACGATTGGTGCGGTAACATAGCCCCATTTCCATTTTCAATTGGATTCCTTTTGTAAGCAGAATTGTAATTCTTCTAGGTTTAGGTTATTGTATCATAATTAATATATAAGCAAATAGTAACACCACAATGAGCAATTATTGTGTATAATCATGGCTTGGTAGCACCTCCAAAGGTAGTCTAATCTTGTTACGGATTTCCTTATCAAACCTTGTGTTCTTATGTGGGATTTACTTGATTTTTTCCTTCTTAATCCCTATCGCTTGGGACCTAATATTTCTAACACCCTGCATGGGATTTTGTGGGAACAGTTGAGGATGGTAAAAAGGTGTTTATTGAAAGGTTTGACGGAACAAATTTCAATTTCTGGAAGACGCAGATCGAAGACTTGCTGTACAACAGGGATATGCGTCAATCATTGAGTGAGAAACCTACAAAACATAAAGGACAAAGATTGAGTCATCTTGAATAGAATTGTGTTGGCTCTAGTAGGACATACATTGATCAAAGACGTTACAAAGAATGTCCTAGAGGTCAAGACTAGGGTGGATATGTTACAAATGTATGTGAACGTGTACGAGACCCCACCAGTGAAAATAAGGCTCATCTAATGAGGAAATTGTTGAATTTTAGGATGATGTAGGGCATGTTGGCAACATAGCATACAAGTGAACTCAAATCATCACGACCCAATTGATTTCACTCAGTGTTACTATCGATGATGAAGTACAAGCATTGATGTTGCTATTAATATACAAACAAGAAAAGTAAAGTTAATGTTTGATGATTTCATGGATGTGATTATTGACAAAGGAATTTTAGGGGTAACAGATCATAGTCCAACAAGATGATGATAGTGCTATTATTGTAAGAAGAAGGGACATGTCAAACAGGGATGTCAAGAGCAGTCGATCGGAAGGAACTGAATTTGGAAGAAGAGTTTCAGATGCATTAAATCTTATTTGAGAGTAGTCCACGAGATTCGTGGATCTTAGATTCTGGTGCAACATTTCGTTCAAGCTCTAATGCAGAAGGAATAAATCAATAGACTTCTCGAGACTTCGGGGTTGTTTATATAAGAGATAACAGTAAAATTAAGATTGTGGGGAAGGGTGATGCCCGGGTCAAGGAACCGAATTGGACTATGCTGCAGTTACCTTATGTGCAACATGTTCTGAATTTGAAGTGGAATCTTGATTTCCATAGGCCAGCTAGACAAGAAAGCTTGTGTGGTCGTCTTTGACTGTGGGTCATGGAAGGTCACCAAAGGATCTAGCTTGGTAGCTCGGGATTAGATGGAAAAAATGTTTTACACCACATATAACATGTTCCATTTTACATCTCAAGATACTAGGAAAAGTGTGCCAAGGAAATAAGCATGTTGGGTAATGGATTGATGGTTCAAGCTGGCCTCCCATAGGAACGTGATATCACAACACCATTGGAGGGAGATCTAGAACTTTGACGTGGTAGGTTGTGAAGTGGAAATGGAAGGGCCAAGACTGTTCCAAGCAAGGAGATGTACACAAATCGTTAATGCAAAAGGTGAAAGTGTGATAAGTGCCTATTTTATAGGTACTAATAAGAATGGCTATTGAGTAATTCTTCATTTTCTTGGGGTCGGAAAATTCTACAATAATGTAATCATCCATCTAAATCATGTAATTTCTTCTCCATCATAATCAATTCTTTTCTCATTGCGATTAATGCATACAAATAGCATACGTTCATATTTGTATGATCATGGTTAATCAATAGAAGTAATTAGATATATATCTTGATTAACGGAAACATATTAATTTAACTCGACATGATTAATCACGAGACCAGATTAATTATCTGGGGATAATCCTTTAGGGGAAAATATGTGGATTTAATATAAATTTAATGAATTTTTACTAATGTACAACACTATCGAGAGAAAGGTCGTGTTAGTCTAAAATACGTGTGATATACCTTAATCGTGAGAAGTTAGCACAACTCAGCATATCATTCTTTAATTATGGCATGATTACTATATAAAAAATATGATTTTATATGATGATTTCATACTTTTTGAATTTTGATCCCGATAATATATTTAACATAAAAGTTCAATCCAAGTTATAGTAGTTTGTACTTATTTCTAGTATTTTCATCAACAAACAAATTTTCCGAATCTTATTTTTTTTTATTTATTTACAAATTTCAATTATAAGTAACATCAATTAATAGTAACTTTTTCCTTGTGGGATTCGACCCGCATTTATCTTTTCTATACTACATCTACACCGTGTACTTGCGTTATTAAATAAGCCGTTAAGATTTGGATTGACAAGGTGAACAGAGGATTGCAAGGAGGATCATAAGCGGTGAAGACTCAAGGCAATGGATATCTGACAATTAGGTTGAAGTCTTGCTCAGCTTCAACTCACCTTGTTAACTAAAACGAAACGTCGGGCACTCCTAATTGTTTAGAATGCCACTACCATGTGTATAGAGGGTGTCAATCTCAGTTGGGAGCTTGACGAAAGGCATCATGGGTGGTTCATCTCAGGTAGGTTATTGTTATGGTTAGAGCCAAACTGAGAATGAAGAATTGGGTCTACATGGCATAAAAAGAAGGGAAGTTGTGGAATGGCACGTTTGGACCTATGCGGAAGCATGGTTTAATAGCATAGGGGTGATATGTGGTGGTATGGGAGCTCGCACAATTTGAAAAATAAAGAAATTTTGTGAAGCGGACCTACACAGTCGCATGAAGTGGTTGCTTAGCCCCGTAAAATAGTTATCCTTTCTCTATCAAATTCACTTTGTTTGCCAAATTGTAGTTCTTTTAGGGTTAGATTATTGTATCATATATGAAACCAAGTGACATAAATAAACACATTGTTACACAACAAAGAGAAATTATTGAGTATAATCCTGGTTTGCTATAAGCGCCCACAAGTATTATGATCTTGTAACAATTTGGGTTAACAAATCTGATGATATTGTGTGGGTTTTGCTTAATTTCTCTCATTCTTAGATCTATATTGCTTAGGGCATGATTTATCTAGAAAATGCCTTATTCGCAGTATACATCATTTTCCATCATAGTTTATATTTGATGAGCCTGGACCTTCCAAATCGAACCCAAGATCGCTCTATACGAACTAGTTAATTGAACCAACTCAATTACTAAAAGGATTAAGATCGCGGGCATCTAATGTCATGTCCCAGCTCAACTTGCGGTCTTCGAACACTCCCAGTCCCTCTCAGACTCCCGAATCTAAACTTGTTGATCACGTCTCCATACAATCTCTGATGCTGACTAGCCGACCTGTCATATATCCCATTTTATAGATCAGTAGGAATCTAAACTTGTTGATCACGTCTCCATACAATCTCTGATGCTGACTAGCCGACCTGTCATATATCCCATTTTATAGATCAGTAGGCCGAAACCCCGCGCCTGGTAGCGCCAAACTAACAGTCACCTGCTCCCCTACAGTTAGTCCTTGACTGACAACCACAACTTTGATGGTGTCCTTTCTCTACACCTGCCTTCTAGAGTGTGCCATGTATCCTAGACAAGGCAAATATGCTCAACAGCTAAGATCCCTCATAGCAGGTCTCTCTAAACACTTTAAATATTTCACTTAGCTCCGAAGTGCAAGGTATGTTCTAACCTCAAAACACACACACACACACACACACACACACACACACCAAGGCATTCCAATCCTTGTGCTTAGTTATTATCTCCCTCAATGATCTTACTCTCACACCCGATAGGCTGAGCCGGGATAAAACCCGACTTGGTATCTAATGGTGTTTCCTGGTTGTGTTGTGATCTTATGTTAGGACTACAAAGCCAGATACTCCTCACACGACCCTAAAGTCGTGGCGTAATCAGTGGTTTCGTATTTGGTATGTATGTTAGGTTTCTCGTGGTTTTGAAAGGCTAGCATATATTCTCCTTTCATTCTAATCTTCTTGAAATACTCTCACTATATGTTTAAATTCCTAAACACTTCTCATTTCCTTGACTCTCCAAAAGTTTCATTCGAAATGACTAGCCAAGATTTGTTGAATGCAGGGTTTCTAACTCCTCTGGGTGGTAACACTAACCAAGCCTCTCCTTCTTAACCTAACCCTATTAGCCCTGCTACTTTCGCTCTAGATCATTTGGGGGGACAACAAGCAGTCAAGGTTCCCTCACTCCTTCTAAAAGATCCACAAGGGACCTAAAGGAGCAACATGAGCAAGCAAGGGCTAAAAAGTTTCCCCAAACACCTGTTTCGCTCACTCTAGCACAAGTACAACAGAAGGCTGACATATTGAATGAAAGGGCTAAGCTGCTGGCCAAGCAAATTCAGTTGAACTGCCAAATAGAGGAAATGATGGTGGCAGAAGCAAACAATGAGATCTCTGTACTTGCAAAATCAACCCCGTGAGTGGTAAAACTGATGGAATTAATTACACATAAACCCTAGAATGATGCGGAATATTTATTCTAGGACAATCATGCTTTAAGTTATCAAATATTATGGAACGATAGATAAACCTGAATCCATAGCAATATTTGGAGAATACTTGATGAAAACTTGATGAACGATTATTGCCTTCCAATTGATCCTTAGGGTTCTTAGAATTCAGATGACAATGGGAATCAAGAGAATAAAACCTAGGTAGGTCAATTGGGGACCATAACCCTATATTTATAATGACCTAGTATGTTAGCCAGCCCATCATAGATTAACAACTAGGCCCCTTAGGTATCTACACATATTAACTGTAGATCCCATACTTATAAAAGATGACTTGAGCCCCCTTTAACTTTAGTAGATCACTTTATTAGGCCCAAATACTTTAATATTTAATGTGACATATACAATTACTTATAGTGCACATACGTCTATGTGCCCAAAAACTTTATTTATTATACTAGTATATGTAAAGTCCATAAAATATTCCAACAATCTCCCACTTGGACTTACACATGTACATAGTATAATACCTTAGTTTAATTGCATATCACATTATAAACCTTAACAGCAATGCTTTACCAAATTGTGTCATCTTAAACCAATCCGGTCCATTAGTCAAATCAACATAAGGATCAAAGAGGTTTTCGTCACTATTAGCGCAACTAGACCCATCAGTGGTCACATATATTAAATCAACTAAATGTCATGGATCAAGTATGGATGTGTAGCATGTAATAACATGTAATGTGATCTTAACATGTCTATTCTCAACTGGTCCAACCTTATTTTGAGATCAACCAAATATTCAGAGTGCAAAATAACTTTATTAGCCAAAACTGAAAAATCAAATATACTTATAACAATAAATGTAAGAGCAAAATACAAAACTCCCACTCAATCTAAGCATACTCTAGTGATACAACACCTATACAAGCAGTGTGCTCGTGAAAAACCTTCGGTGTTACACCCTTAGTAAGCGGATCCGCGACCATGGAGTTAGTCCCAATATGCTCAATACAAATCTGTCCACTCTGAATCCGTTCCTTAACAGCAAGATACTTAATGTCTATGTGCTTAGACTTAGACGAGCTCTTGTTGTTATTAGAATACATAACTGCCGACTTATTATCACAAAATAACTTTAATGGCCTATCAACGCCACCTGATATGCGCAGCCCAGTGATAAAATTTCGCAACCAAATTGCGTGATTTGATGCCTCATAACACGCCACAAACTCTGCCTCCATCGTACAAGTAGCAACAAGCGTCTGCTTAACACTCCTCCAAGAAACTGCTTCTCCACAAAGTAGATAAACGTAACCCGAAGTAGACTTACGACTATCTTGGCATCCCGCAAAGTCAGAATCCGAATACCCAATAATCTCAAGTCTATCCGACTTTCTGTAAGTGAGCATATAATCCTTTGTTCTCTGTAAATAATGCATGACCCTCTTGGCTGCTATCCAATGATCTTTTCCAGGATTGCTAAGGTATCTGGCTAAAACACCAACTATGAATGCTAGGTCTGGGCGAGTGCAAACCTGAGCATACATCAAGCTCCCTATAGTCGAAGCATAAGGGATGCTATTCATTTCCTTAGATTCAATCTCATTCTTGGGGCACTGAGCAAGAATGAATTTGTCACCTTTAGTCACTGGGGTGTCACCCATTTTACAATCCTACATGCCAAACCTCTTAAGTACCTTATCGATGTAACTCTTTTGTGACAATCCAAGAATACCTCGAGAACGATCTCTGTGTATTTGAATTCCTAATACAAAAGATGCATCTCCCAGATCTTTCATCTCAAATTTCTTTGAGAGAAATCTCTTAGTTTCATGCAGTAAGTCCGTATCATTTGTGGCTAGTAGGATGTCATCCACATATAAGACCAGAAAAATATATTTACTCCCACTGAACTTGTGGTAGACACAATCATCAACTGTATTTGTTGTGAAACCAAATGACAATACAACTTGATGAAATTTGTAATACCACTGACGGGATGCTTGTTTGAGTCCATAGATGGATTTCTTGAGTTTGCATACCATATCCTTTGAATCTTTTGAAACCAAGGTTTCTGGTTGCACCATATAAATTGTTTCTTCAATGTCTCCATTAAGAAACGCAGTCTTAACATCCATCTGATGTAACTCTAGGTCATAATGTGCCACTAATGCCATAATGATTCTAAAAGAGTCTTTCGAAGAAACCGGAGAGAAAATCTCTTTATAATCTATTCCTTCTTTCTGAGTAAATCCCTTATCGACAAGACGTGCCTTATGTCTTTCCGCATTGCCCTGTGAATCCCTTTTGGTTTTAAATATTCATTTGTAACCAATAGGTTTCACTCCTTCTGGCAATGGGACAAGATCCCATACATCATTGTCTTTCATTGATTTAATCTTATCATCCATAATGTCTATCCACTTTTGAGAGTTAGAACTACCAATGGCCTCATGAAAGTTGATTGGATCATCTTCCAATTGACCAATGTCTACCTCTTGTTCATTTAGAAATACCAAGTAATCATCCGAAATGGCACTTCGTCTCTCTCTAGTGGATCTTCTTAAAGGCACTTGTTCTTGAGGTTGTTGAGCTTGTTCCTCATGGACAACTAGAGGGATATTGACAATGTCTTCTTGATCCAAATTTTGTTCTTGAACCACATCAGGATTGAGATCCAAATCATGGTCAAGGACAATTGTAGGAAGAGGAATGGTAATCGAAACCTCTTCAAAGACAAAATCATCTCTAACTTGTCCCCCCACAAGCTCAACATCCTCAAAGAATTGAGCATTTCCCGTGTCAAAAAGGATTCTGGATTTGGGATCGTAAAACTTAAAGCCCCTTGACCTTTCAGAGTAACCAACAAAGTAACTACTAACAGTCCTTGAGTCCAACTTCTTTTCATTAGGCCTGTAAGGCCTAGCCTCAGTCGGACATCCCCATATATAAATGCCTTAATACAGGTTTCTTGCTTGTCCACATTTCATAAGGGTTTTTGTTAGCAGCCTTTATGGGTACCCTGTTAAGGAGATAAACTGCAGTCTTTAATGCCTCTCCCCAGAGTGAGTCTGGTAAAGTAGTATGACTAACCATACTTCTCACCATTTCCTGTAAAGTTCGATTTCGTCTTTCAGCTACACCATTCATGCTAGGTTTGCCTGGCATGGTGTACTGAGGGACGATACCGCATTCCTCTAGGTATTTAGCAAAAGGCCCAGGACGTTGTTCACCTGATCCGTCATTTCTTCCATAGTATTCACCACCACGGTCAAATTTGACTTTCTTTATTGTTTTTCCATGTTGATTTTCAACCTCGGCCTTAAACTTTTTGAACATATCCAATGCCTGTGACTTTTCATGGATCAAATATAGGTAACCATAACGAGAGTAATCGTCTATGAATGTAATGAAATATTCTTGACCATTCCACGAGGGTGTAGGAAATGGTCCACATATATCCGTATGAATTAATTCCAAAACATTCTTAGCTCTCTCAGCTTTTAATTTGCTTTTGTCTATTTGTTTTCCCTTAATACACTCAACACATATTTCATAATCTGATTTGTCAAGTGTTTCAATAATTCCGTCTGACACAAGCCTTTGCATTCTCGGTTTTGATATATGTCCTAATCGCTTGTGCCATAATGACATGGAATTATTGTTAGTAAATTTGCGTTTAGTACCACGTGTTTTCACATGCAGGTTTTCATGATATGAAGCAACAGTATTCAACATATAAAGATTATCATAAATCTACAAAGTACTAGATCTAATAAACTTATAATTATACGAGAAACGACATTCACCATTTGCAAATGAACAAGTAAATCCTTCTTTGTCCAAAACTGAAATGGAAACCAAATTCCGTCTAAAAGACGGTACCACATGTGTCTCATACAAATCTAAATAAAATCCAGACTTTAATAATAATCTAAAAGTTCTGATTGCTTCAACTTCAATAGAATTGTCGTTCCCCACATAGATGAATCTTTCAGCATCACTTGGCTTTCGGCAGTTCAGGCAACCCTGCATAGACACACTGATGTGAGTAGAAGAACCAGAATCTAACCACCAAGTATGTCTAGGCACTGAAACAAAATTAACCTCAGAACAAACAAAAGCAAGAGATATACCTTTCTTTACACGCCATGCGTGGTATTTAGGGCAATCTCTCTTCATATGATCCATTTCCTTACAGAAAAAGCAAACTGGATCCTTATCTTGTTCCTTGGACGTTGACGTTGCTAAATCCTTTGCTTGTCCCTTTGATACTTTATGTTGCTTTTTCTTTGGCTCATTGAACGCAGTTTCTTTAGCCTTCCTTTTCTTTTTATAGCCCGAAGAGGAAGCTGCAAAGTGAGCACTCTCAGTCTTTTCAGACTTTAACCTTGATTCCTCTTGCACACACAATGAAATGAACTCATTAAGAGTCCACTTTTCCTTCTGGCAATTGAATGTTACTTCAAATTGCCCAAACTGTGGTGGAAGAGAGATCATAACCATATGAACAAGCATGTCATCCGACAGCTCGAACTTGAGAGCCTTAAGTTTAGATGCCAAATTGGCCATCTCCATAATGTACTCACGCACGTTCCCTTTACCTTTATACCTCATGGCAACAAGATTACGCAAAAGCGTGCTTGTTTCTGCCCTTTCATTCTTAGCAAAACGCTTTTCAAGCTCTGTAAGGAACGTCATTGCAACTTTCTCATCATCTATATCGCCTCTGAATGATTCTGGGATGCTTTTCTTCATGATCATAAGACACATGCGATTTGAGCGTTCCCACTTTTCCATATCCTTCTTAGCTTGAGATGTACTCGTGCTAGTCAGGTCAGCAGGTTTTGGCTCCCTGAGTGCAAGGTCTAGATCCATAACTCCCAGAACAATCAGCACATTTTCTTTCCAGCTCTTAAAATTCATCCCATTCAGCATGGGAATCGAGTTGATGTTAGCAGATACATTAGAAGCTGATGAATTAACTGAATAGAGAACAAAAAATAAAACAAATAAGCTCACATATAACTTTAAGCAGATAAATGTTTGAAATTAAAATTATCCCATTACAAGAAAATCGACGCAACATTAATTTTAATCTTTGGATAGAAAATTAACTTGCAAGTGATTTTCTTGAAGTAGAAATCAAATATTAACAGTAAAATCCTGTCAAATACCAAGCCTTTCTTTGGACCGACTCAATATTCACATGGACACTTAATAACTGTTACATATTTATCTCCACAAACGAATTTGAATTTCTGCCAAATAATAGCCTTCCTTTGGGCCGACCATTACCCGCATGAAGAACAAACACGCTAAAAAAAAAACTTCAAATAATCATGTATTTTAAATTAAAAAATTTTCATAGGAGAGGTTACTTTGGTAACATGCTACGTAAATTTAATAACATAAAATATAAGATGTGTTCGAATAAACGAACCCAACGTAATTTCAATCATGGGCATAAATTAAACATTATTATTCAAATTTAAAATTATTAAGTCCATAATAATAATTTCAATAAATTATATTTACTTAATCCAAATAACACATAATTATTACAAATCAAAAAAACAAAACACAATACATATGGCATAAACACATGAGGCCATTCTGAATCCCTTCCCTCGGCCTGGCTCGACGTTGAAGGGAAAAGATGAAGCAAAATTCAAGAAATCAAAAGAAAGAGTTTTGGTTTCTTCTTTTCGAGTCAATTGAGGAAAGAAATCATTAACCAAAATCAAAATCTGCACAAATCCCGTCACTGCTCCGATCAGCCCCAGAAAAACTCAATTTCCCGATTCGATAACCGTTGGATCGAGCTCAAACTTTCAAGGATTGTTTGCAACACCTAGGGGCTTAAGTTCAACGGTTGGATCGAGCAAAAATTTCTTAGAGAAGGAGCTATGATTTTCGCAGTCAAACGGACGAAAAATCTCTAGGGTTTTCTTCTCTGGACTAAGGGTGTCAACGAAGGATTATCCACCGAGATATTAAAGCGGCTAATATATTGCTTACAGCGGACTTTGAACCTCAGGTACCCTAACAATTCATATGTTTCAAGTTTTTGCTCCTTCCTTTCCGTTTAGAAAGTCAATGTCGAAAAAAACATTTTTTTTTCAATCAAACGTGTTGTAAACCCTAAAATCGATCCAAAAAATTCCAACAACAAAGCAAGATTATGGCTCTGATACCACTTGATGGAATTAATTATACATAAACCCTAGAATGATGCGGAATATTTATTCTAGGACAATCATGCTTTAAGTTATCAAAGATCATGGAACGATAGACAAACTTGAATCCATAGCAATATTTGGAGAATACTTGATGAAGACTTGATGAACGATTATTGCCTTCCAATTGATCCTTAGGGTTCTTAGAATTCAGATGACAATGAGAATCAAGAGAATAAAACCTAGGTAGGTCAATTGGGTACCATAACCCTATATTTATAATGACCTAGTATGTTAGCCTACCCATCATAGATTAACAACTAGGCCCCTTAGGTATCTACACATATTAACTGTAGATCCCATACTTATAAAAGATGACTTGTGCCCCCTTTAACTTTAGTAGATCACTTTATTAGGCCCAAATACTTTAATATTTAATGTGACATATACAATTACTTATAGTGCACATACGTCTATGTGCCCAAAGACTTTATTTATTATACTAGTATATGTAAAGTCCATAAAATATTCCAACAAAAACTCCTTCCACGGCGGCAGCGAGGCAAGTCCAAGGGACCAAAAGAGCTAACAAAAGGGTTATCGATGTGGAAAATAACCTAGAAGAGGAAGAGGAGTCAGAAAGTAGTGAGGAGGCTAAAATATCCAGAATGGCATTCACTTCATACAAGGCTAAAGCATTACCCAAACAGGTGTAAACCATGGTCTTAAACTCCAGAGCATCATTAGTATCCGGATAACTCTTAGCAGAAATTTTCATGGGCCCAACGACAAGAGGTTTGAGAAAGTTCCATCCAACACGATTGGAAATCACAAATGTTTGGTTTTTGTTCCATTGATCAAATTTATTGCTAGTCGGGGTAAAATCTTTGGGAGAGTTGGCTTTAGTCTTAATACTGAGATTTCCCTAAGTAATATGGTTTGTGTAACAAGTATACAAGCTCGCAAGAGTGGCCTCATAACCCAGTACGCGGCTCACCACAATAAAAGAAACAACGATCCTAATGGTATATGGGGTAAGATGCATGGGCAAGCATTTATTAAAATACAAAATTTCAACTATGAAGGGGTCAAAACGAAGTGGCAAACCATTCTCAAATTTAGATCGGTAAAAAATACAGGCTATATTATTATCTCGAACATCCTGCGCGGTTTTTGAATGATTTCCCCCACCTCTCGTCGAAACGACTCCCAGTATGTGAATAGAGTAAACGTCCCGATTAATACGCAATTATGCGAGCTTGTCTTCGAGAGACTTCTCTTTGGCCATAAATTTCCTACTACGGCTCGAGCAACAATAGCAACTTTAGATGTCGAGGTGTTAGAGATACACAAGATATTGACTTCTCAAATTTAGTTTCCTAAATATTTAGTTCCTACTTTCATTGTAATTAAATATTTAGTTTCCCAATTCCTTAAGTTCTTAATTTAGGCTAGAATCCTTTTCCTTTCCCTTCAAGGAAAACTTGTGTATATATACTTCAAGCATAAGCAATAAAATTCAGATTGCTTTTTATAAGTTATTCTCTCTAATTTGTGTTCTTATATGGTATCAGAAGGGTTCTCGATCCCCCTCTTCCAACCTTCCCTTTAATGGCGTCCAACGATGCTATCACCATCCCAAACCCAGCCGAGCCCAATGTCCCTCTTATTGTGGTCCCTCTTGTACACATTATCAAACTTACCTCTACCAACTTTATTTCATGGAAAACTCAAATCCAAGCCACCTTGAATGGCTATGATCTCTTCAAATTCTTGGATGGATCACACCCCGCCCCGCCCCAAAATCTAACCATCACCACCGCTGCCAAACCCGCCACAGACACCACTACCGCCACACCCTCAACACAAACCTCTACTCCTAATCCTGCCTACCAAAGCTGGTACCGCCAAGACCAACTGCTCCTAGGATCCCTCGCTGGCACCCTCTCTTCTCCTCTTGTCCCCCTTATTTCCCAATGTCAAACCACTCTTGATGCTTGGAAAACTCTCACCAAAACTTATGCCAATCCTTCTAAGGGTCACATCAAACAACTTAAGGATCACCTACGTAATATCACCAAGGGATCTCGCTCCATCTCCGAGTACATGCAAGAGTTCAAAGCATGTTCGGATAAGCTTACCTCTCTTGACCGCCCCCTTGACCCCGATGATATTATTGATCGTATCCTCGACCAACTCAATGATCCGTATTTTGAAAACGTGGTTAGTGCAATGCAAAACCGAGAAACCCCTATCACCTTTGATGAGCTTCATGAAAAATTAATAAATCGCGAACTTACCATCAAACTCAGCCCACCCCCCTCCTGCCGAAACTGCTTCTTCCCCTCTTGTTGAAAGCCCACCTACTGTTGCCTCTCCTTCCCAGCCACCACCCCCGCCTCCTTCCAAACCTGTTACTCGTTCCCAGAATAACATCCGCAAGCCTATTACCAAGCTCAACCTTCAGGCATCTCTTCAAAATCCCTCTGTTGAACCACACAACATTACCCAAGCTCTCAAAAGCCCATTGTGGCGTGCCGCCATGCAAGCCGAATTCGATGCCCTCAAGAAAAATAATACTTGGGAACTTGTCCAACCTTCCTCTTCTCAAAACTTAGTTGGATGTAAATGGGTTTTTCGCACAAAGTATAATTCTGATGGCTCCATTGATCGCCACAAGGCTAGGCTTGTTGCCAAAGGTTTCCATCAACGGCATGGCATTGATTACTCTGAGACATTTAGCCCTGTTGTCAAACCTGCCACCATTCGCACCATTCTCACCCTTGCCACTATAAATGGTTGGGACCTTCGTCAAGTTGACATCAATAATGCATTCCTTCAGGGCAATCTTACAGAGGATGTTTTTATGGAACAACCACCTGGCTTTACTGATCCTTCTCATCCCTCATTTGTCTGCAAACTGTGCAAGGCGCTTTATGGTCTCAAACAAGCCCCACGGACTTGGTACAATGAACTTCATTCCTATCTCCTCCTGCTTGGCTTCAAAAATTGTGTGTCTGATTGTTCGTTGTTCACTCTTCATCACAATCTTGGTACTCTTTACCTTCTTGTGTACGTTGATGATATCATTATTACGGGTTCTAACAAAGATCTTCTCAACTCATTTATCACTCAATTTTTCGCTCGGTTTTCTCTAAAAGATCTTGGTTCCCTCTCTTAATTTCTTGGAGTCGAAGTCCTTCCTCACCCTAATGGAATTCTTCTAAGTCAACAAAAGTATGTGCATGACCTTCTTCTTCTCTCTCACATGGCTGAAGCTCGGCCTGTCCCTACCCCAATGGCCGATCATCCCCTTCTCTCTGTTGATCGTGGGACTCCCTTGTCCAACCCTACCGAGTACCGTGCTCTTCTAGGGAGTTTGCAATATCTATCTCTCACCAGACTTGATATATCTTTTGCGGTAAACCGGCTCTCTCAATACATGCATAAACCAACAGAAGAACATTGGAGTGCTTTAAAGTGCCTGCTTCGTTACATGGCTGGTACCTCCTCCCATGGTTTACTCATCACACTTGATTCTCCTCTCACTCTGCATGCTTTTTCTGATGCCGACTGGACTGGGGACAAGGACACTTACATATCAACTACTGGGTATATTGTTTACTTGGGCAAGAACCCCATCTCTTGGAGCTCTCGCAAGCAACGTACTTTAGCCCGCTCTTCTACTGAGGCTGAGTATAGGGCTGTCGCTGCCACTACTGCTGAAGTTCTTTGGGTTCAGAATCTGCTTCGTGAACTGATGGTTCCTTCGACTACTTCTTCGGTTATTTACTGTGATAACTTGGGTGCTACTTATGTCTCTGCAAATCAAAGATTCCACTCACGTATGAAGCATCTTGGCCTTGACTATCACTTTGTTCAGGAAAAAGTTCAGAATAATAGCTTGCGAGTCTCATTTATTTCGAGTAATGATCAGTTAGCGGATGCTTTAACAAAGCCTCTTGGTCGAGCACCCTTTCAGTTCCTTATGTCCAAGATTGGTCTCACTACCCGCTCGTCCATCTTGCGGGGGCATGTTAGAGATACACAAGATATTGACTTCTCAAATTTAGTTTCCTAAATATTTAGTTTCCTACTTTCATTGTAATTAAATATTTAGTTTCCTAATTCCTTAAGTTCTTAATTTAGGCTAGAATCCTTTTCCTTTCCCTTCAAGGAAAACTTGTGTATATATACTTCAAGCATGAGCAATAAAATTCAGATTGCTTTTCATAAGTTATTCTCTCTAATTTTTGTTCTTATACGAGGCACCGACTTGACATTGCTCGCGAGGAATGGCTCCGTTATGATACTCGGGAAATGTATTCACGATCTCAATCACCTTACGGACAGTATCAATAAACATCCTCTCCAAATTATCTCTCTAATCCTCGGGAGTCTCGGAGTCATCCATCTCCTCATCGCCTAACTCTTACCATTCGAAAAAGAATCCCCCCATAAATATTTCATTTCCTTCCACCACTTGAGATCCCTCTCTGTTGCTATCTAAGTCAATCATAACTCTGGGTTGGCCAACGGGCAAAGGGGCCACGTTCTCTCCTACTTCACCTTCCAACTCTACTCACTCCTCGTCCATACCTTGGCCATTTTGCCCAGGATCACACCTAGTGTAATGACCCTAATACTCCAACAATATAAATAATCATTAACCATAAATAAATTCCCAAAATACAGGTAACTCAAACATCAACCCTAATCATAATTCATTACATAATAAATATCATTCAATGCTAACGGCTAGTACAACCCACTAGCTCCAATTCAACTCTTCGATTATTAATTAACCCTAACTCTTCATAATTCTTCCGCCAACCTTGCGACCAATCCTTTCTCCTACTCTTTACCTGGGATGGAAAAAGAAAGAAGGAGTGAGCGAACAATGTTCAGTAAGTTCATACGGGATCTCTCCGGGTACTAAGGAAGAGATGACCGAAATGAATGGAGCCAATCGAACACTCAACGAGTGGATAGTTATAACAATTTAAAGTACAGTTACGTGTACGATAAAGAAAGATACTTCTCAAGTAAACAAGTTGTGGCACTATCACAAGAATAATACTGATAGAGATTATATTCACATAAGTCCGTCAATTCCACAATAACGATACACCTTTTTAGGGTCTTCTTTTAATAAGAGACCTTAAGCCATTTCAGGGCGCTCCCTTATTATGATATATTATGATATATCATGATAATCAAGAATAATTCTTCAAGTAGTATGCAAGTGTCTAAGTCCTTTTCAATCAGGCTAGACAATTTCCAACGAAGTCCTTTTCAATCGGACTAGTTCCTGCTAAGTCCTTTTCAATCAGACAAAGCCAACTACATCCTTTTCAATCAGATATAGCAATTCCTACACATAGTGTTCATAGGTACAAGAACACATTAAATAATTCCAATTACCATGGATACCCATTGAATAATACACATCAAGGGTAGGTTATTCCAAAAGACGTTCTTATCGAAGGAATATTTAGAAAATAACAACCGGCCACATTGGTAGTATACACTTTTATAAAATCAGGGAATTCTATCACAAAGGATGAATACATTCAAGTACTAAAGAACGTAGCCCCTTACCTTGGGTTGTTTGTACTTCCTTTGCAATACTTCGCGCATAATCTACAATCATGCAAAACGTATCTTAGGTACAAGTAACCTCTATTTACTTAAGTACCAAAACCTCTTTAATCCATCTTGTTAACCTATGAGTTAATCTTCTTTAACTCCTTCTAAGGTTAACTAATCCCCATAAGGTTTACAAAACTATCCCTAGGGTTTTCTAAAATCAATTACCATTAATACTATACATTTCACATTCACACACACTGTTTTCACCTTTTTCAGCACACACAAACACACACTACACACACACTACACGCACACACATATGCACACACACACACACACACTGCACACAAACAACACATACATGATACACACACACACACACATACTCATAAACACACACATATACACCCATACATGCACAATCATACTAACACCCATAATCTTCCCTCAAAACCGTAGCATGCAAATTCTAGATCAAAATCTAAGAATTTTCCATGCCAAAACCCTAACCTTGACCATTAATGTTAGGATCTACAATTTTATAACTCAAATTAATAATAATACCTTTGATTTCCAAAACCCTAATTCATACTCATAAACTTTTAGGGTTTTCTAAGGTTTCATCAATCCAAAACTAAATGAAACAATAAAGAGAGTTGAGGATTACCTTTTCGATTTCAAACTCCGGCCTTCTCTCTTTCTCTTCCTGATCTCTCTCCCTCTCTCTCTTTCTCTCTCTGCATTCTTTTTCTCTCTCTCTCTCGCCTCCTCTCTCTCTCTCTCTATATCTCTCTCTCACTCTTGTGTAAATAATCAAGATGATACAAGGGTAGGGAGAATATTTATATTCTTAGATTTTCCAAAATCCTAGCTCGAAAGGAAGTTAATCAAACTCCTTAAATGACTTGGGTTTTCTTATCCGTGCCCAAACCAAAGCCCAATTACTCAATCATTTTTATTAGAGACCAAATAATAAAATAAAAGGGGCGGGTATTACATTCTTACCGCCTTAAAAGAGTTTGGTCCTCCAAACTTAACGTACCTTAATCTGAGAACAGGGCGGGTTACGTCTCTCGCATCTCGCTCTCGAGCTCCTACGCCGCTTCTCTTTCTGTATGGTTGCTCCACTGCACTTTGTGATGTACCCGATTTTTGAAATCAAACGGAGTCGCCACGCCATTTTTGTTTTAAGGGCCAAAACTTTGAAAAATGTCTGAGATTAGAAATTTGGGTTCGGAGGTCACGTTACACGCCGGGAAGGACGTTAGTGTGCACCTGGAATGCCTCGTAAAACGAGTCTTCCAAGCTAAAAACCATTTGTTTGTGTGTGTGTGTGTGTGTTACTTTTGCCAAAATAAGTTGAAACTGAGGAAAGTAAAAATTGGGAATTATTTATTAGACTTTGGACAGATCCCATGATTTTTGGTGTGATTTTTGGGTTGAGATTTGGTACTCAAAATATTTTTGGAAAAGGCAGTGGACACTTGATTTTGAAATGGACTTCAGGGCTTGAAAACTCCAGAATCTGGGAAAAGTCCAAGAATGAAAAATGTTCAAAACACCTTAAATAAGGTTTCTGTGAAAGAACATCCCATTTTGGAGATGATTTGAGGGACCAAAACCTTCTGGAAATCTCAGATGTGAAATCTGGATTTCCAGAGACTGATGAACTGACCTTCAAAAGAAAATTTTAAAAAGGGAGTTTTACTAACGTAAAAAATAAAGTAAAAATATTTCTGGAAAGATATGGATGTTGGCTACAAAAAGTGTTTTGTAGTCAACACCAAATTTCAAGTTTATCTGTGTCCAAAAAATTAGACCATGGACTGGGGTCTTAGAAAATTGCTACTGGACAGCAACTTCTCAAGAAGGAAAACATGATTTTAAAGGGGGTTTGGCATCCATGCTTGTCCCCATTTCCCTAGGTTTTGATTAGTGATCACTTGAAATTTTAGTGGTGAATCAACTATATCAAACCATCCTTGGGGTACATTAGGACTTAAGCATTTCATTTGCTTGGGAAGGGGAATTTTGTAAAGATGAAATTAAAGAGAAAAATCAACTAGAGATTTAAAAATGTGGACCATTTGAGATGGTCATTCATGAAGATGAACTTCAAGATGACCATCGTGGGTCAAAACTTAAGTTAAACTTGCCATAAAGTAGATCAAAGTAAGAAGAACAAGATGAACAAGAAGTTGAAGGGGAGTTTTAGGGTTTAAAGAAGGAGGGCTTTACCAATGGTGACACCCTATCTTCATAGGCTTGGAATTTGGCTTGAGGAGTATCAAGATTTGGTGTTTGACTTGAGGAGTATCAAGATTTGGTGTTTTGGATTTGTGTTTGAGTGGATTCAAGGCTTGAATGTGTTTAGGGTTTGATGATAGAGTTGGTCAAAGAGAAAACAAGTAGATAACACTTAAGTCCTCTATGTTTTCTCTCTAATCCTCCTCTTAAGGGGTGATTTGAGCTTGGATTGGTGTATGTATGAGAGTATGTATGAGAGTGATTTGAAGTGTTTTGAGTGAGTGGGGTTTGGGAAAGATTGGAGAGAAAATGGTGGCAATTCAAGTGAATTCCCACTGTTTTCTCCCTATTTTTCGCCAAGGTGCAGTTGCTGTGAGTGAAATGTGTTATGTAGACTGAGAGAGGAGGGTTCAATTTATAGCCCTCTGGAAATGTCAAACATGTCCGCGCGGATAGGATTGTAAACGTGCACTGTTCATTAAATGCAGCTCCAGGCTTTGGACAGGAAGAATAATCTTTTGAAAATTCAAACTGGTTATGTTTTTCAACTTATCAGATTGGGTTTTTTCAATTTCTTTTGCTTTTTTAGATTCTTTTGTAGGTTTAACCTTAAATAACAATGCCCACTTTGCCCTTGCTTGGTTAGAAAAGTTAGGAATGTTAGGAATTGTTAGAAATGTTATAACTTTCGTTAATTTTCTAACGAAAATACTAACAAGCTCAAATTGGAGCACTTACGCAGTAGCCCTCGGCGACGGCGCTTTCGAAGGAAGCGGGGTCGTCGATAAGAGTAAGGCTCCATATTTGGCAGGATGATCAAGTGATCGAGTGGCTGAACCTATTTAATAGGCTACCTACGTATCCTTAAGAGGAATCAAGCCGGCCGTAGTTCGGGTCTTTGACCCTGGAGATGATGGCGTTTTAGGTGCCTCGAACCTGATGAGAGAGTTCTGCAGTCAGGTGCTGGAAAGAAACTCTGCTGGGGATAAGAGATGACCATTTTGGTCTGGTGGCTTTGAGTTGTATATCCGCTCTGCTGGGGATAGGAATGACCATTTTCGGTCTGATGGCTGAACCTAATGATAGGCTACCTACGTATCCTTAAGAGGAATCAAACCAGTCGTAGTTTGGGTTTTTGACCCTAAGATTTGACTATTTTTGGGAAGTCGCCCTATGATCTGACTATTTTTGGGAAGTCGCCCTAAGATCTGACTATTTTTGGGAAGTCGCCATATGATCTGACTATTTTTGGGAAGTCGCCCTAAGATCTGACTATTTTTGGGAAGTCACCCTAAGATTTGACTATTTTTGGGAAGTCACCCTATGATCTGACTATTTTTTGGGAAGTCGCCCTAAGATCTGACTATTTTTGGGAAGTCACCCTATGCTTTGACTATTGTTGGGAAGTCGCCCTATGGTTTGACTATTTTTGGGAAGTCGCCCTATGGTTTGACTATTGTTGGGAAGTCGCCCTATGGTTTGACTATTTTTGGGAAGTCGCCCTATGGTTTGACTATTTTTGGGAAGTCGCCCTATGATTTGACTATTTTTGGGAAGTCACCCTAAGATTTGGTGATAATGTTCTTTTAGAAAAGTAGTTGACTAAGATATGCTTTCATACCTGTCGTGCTTACCCGTAGCCGAAGGACCGAGGCTACTACTGATGTTGATGAAGAGTTGTTGGGTTGCCGTTCGTGGGACGGTTTCGCGACGATTTCTTTGTCTTTGGAGGCATTTTGACCTGAAGGAGGAGTTCGGTTGAGTCTGCATCTTGCTGGTGATCGTCAACCTTGTAGAAGTTGTTGAGTTTGTTTTCACATTGGGACTTCTTGCTTTTGAGAACTTGGTGTCTCTGACCGATTTGCATTTGAGAACTTGGTGTCTGTAACCGAATTGTATCTGAGAACTTGGCGTCCCTGACCGATTTGTATTTGAGAACTTGGCGTCTCTGACCGAATTGAACTTGGCGTCTCTGACCGAATTGTATTTGAGAACTTGGCGTCTCTGACCGAACTGTATTTGAGAACTTGGCGTCTCTGACCGATTTGTATTTTGAGAACTTGGCGTCCCTGACCGAACTGTATTTGAGAATTTGGCATCCCTGACCGATTTGCATTTGAGAACTTGGCGTCTCTGACCGATTTGTATTTTGAGAACTTGGCGTCTCTGACCGAATTGTATTTGAGAACTTGGCGTCTCTGACCGAACGGTAGACACTGGAGGTGGTCTTCATTGGGGGATGTTTTCATCCATTTGTGGACGTTGGAGGTCGTCTTTAGCAAGTTGCAGACGTCGGAGCTTGTCTTTGCCAAACTGTAGATGCTGGAGGCTGTCTTCATCCATTTGTGGACATTGGAGGTCGTCTTTGGTGAAGATCATCCTTGCCGAAAAGGGGGATTTGATTTCACGTTTGAATTCCTGCATTCGTTAGTGAAGAGGAAGATCCATATATGACATTCATGATGACAGATGCATGCATAGAGCCAAAAATGATTGTGAGAGTATCACTGCATATGTGTGCGAGATGATGCATTTACTTGCTTTCGAAGATGCACTTAGCCTAAGCTTTTGGCAGGGAATTTATGATCTTCAATCACTTAGTATTGTTCCTATTGATTCAAGTTTTGTGCATGCTACATGAGCCCTGGGGAGATTTTTGTGGGGATGCACGGTGATGAGAGGGGATGTATGTGTCAGGAGACTGTTTGGAATAGATTTTGAGCAAGTGGGGGGGGGGGTGAGAGCCCTCGATCGCGGTTTAAACAGCGGTTGTTGATGAGGTTTTGTTAACAGTATTACATGGACCTCAATTTTGATGAGATTGAATTCGGATCCCGGGTCTTGGTTGAAATTTTCCCTCTCATTCTTGGTCATTTGAAGCTGATGCCGACGTCGATATGAGTGAAACTTCTTTCATTTCGGTGAGCCGTGACTTGGCCGAAACCTTGTTCGGAGAATGATTTGATGAAATTGCTACTGCTGGGAGAAACCCCAGTTCTTAAATTCTGATGCTACGGGAAGCTGCTATGTACCAAGTTCTGAAGCTGAAAATCTAGTTGTTGATGTGCCTAGACCTTTCTTGTGACTTGATAAAATTCATGTTCAAAAGACCATCTTGACAAAGCCCCCGGATCCCTTCTTTGGCAAAGCCCCGGTTTGAAGAACTGAGTAGGCGAAGTCCAGATTTTGAAGAAGTGACTTGGCGAAACCCCAATCTTATAACCTCGTTGTGATTCCGACATAATTAGCAGAGTCCCAATCTGATTGGTAATGCAAAGCAATCCTGAAAATGATCTGACAAAGATCGAATCTATCTCGTAGTGAAGAACCCAATGTGGACCCAAAGATGACTATAGGAGCCCCAGCTTGAAGAGCTGATACATGAAAACCTGGGAGAACCGCTTAGCAAAGCCCCAGCGTGAAGAAATTCAGAGTAGTCTTACAGAGGAGGCACCCATCTTTTCAGACCTTAGTCAACCAGTCACTGGACAAGACTCAGAAATGTTTACGTGCAGGGGCATATCTTTTGAAAGGTGGGAATGTCTCCCGAATTTGTGTATGACACTCTCGCTTTTGGTTTTGACTCTTTTGAGAGAGTATAAGCATCACAAGGTGTGGAAAAGTGTATGGAAGCCCTTGCTGACAGAAAGACAGTGTTTGGCTCTATTTCCCTATGATGTAGAGAGAGGAGACTTGTCGAGACACTTGAAAACTTGTTTTATTCGTGATGATCACAAGGCTGCTTAAAACCCTTTGTTAATGTTTGGGTTATTCAACCCCTAAATCTGATATGAACAAATATTTTGATTAATCACAAGGAGAAAGCCAACTGATATCGAGAATCAAGCTCAGAAAGTGTGTAGGGACGATCCTTGATGAGACCGGATTTTTTTTTTCGAGATTTGTTTGTGATTTCGACCGGACCAATTATGGTTGCCTACGTTCCCCTCATCATGAGGAGCTCAGGTCGCCGTAGTTCGGGCTTATCCCGAATGAAGAGAGAATGAGTGTGAAAATTCAAGACTTTGAGGTTCTTTTGGGAATTTGAGGATTGGAGATTCGAATAACATATCCCCTTAGAGTGTCCATGAAAGACACGGGTGCGAAGCCCCCAGTGGGACATCCACGGCAAGTGTTTGTGGAGTAGAAATGAACTATGCTCACATAAAATGTCGAATGAATGGATTGAATTTGCACAATCTTTGATTGATGATGGATTTGGCTCTGATTTAAGCAAGCACTGAAGCATTAATTTGATTTAGATCCTGGAGATATTAGAATGAAACTGCTATCCGGTAGGAACTGTAGCTGGGTTTCAAGGCTTCGATCGGCCATCGGGTGATTTGGAAAATCGTGACCTCTTAAGATGAGAGGTCGGCTGGGCCTTTTACTGACTGAACCTCTAAAAATGAGAGGTTGGCTTTTGAGGATGTGTTTGGGATTTCTAAGGTGAGGAAATTCGTGATTGTATCTTCATTGCCTCTAAATTTTGGCTTTGGCCGAGATCAAGGGTAATGGTAATGGGAATATCCTCTGAAATCAAGAGGATGGCTTGGGATTGGCTTAGGTAGGGAATATCCTCTAAAATTGAGAGGATGGCTGGAATTGGTTTAAGGTAATGGTGAGAGGAAGTCCAAGCTATCGAGAACTTTTGCGAACTTGCGAGGATTCGGGCTTTTTTTTTTTTTTTTGATCATTGGAGAGCTTCTTGAGAAGTCGGGGACTTTTGCTGAGTTGTGAGGATCGACGGTCCTCTTTTTTTTTTTGAAGTTCTTGCTTGAATTTTTCTATTATTTTTTTTTGAAGAGCCTCCTGAGACGTTGAGGATTTTTACTGAATTGCGAGGATTTTAAAATCCCTCCTTTGATAATTCGGAAGGCCCTTTTGAGGAGTTGAGGATTACCTTTCCTTCCTTCACAACTTGAACATTTTATGCATCGCTGACTCTCGAAGCTAACTTCTTTGGCGTTGCTCGGACTTCTCTCAATAAGGAGCAAAGGTGATGGCTAAACAGGGTTTCAAAACATGCCGATCTTGAAATGAAAGGATATTGTTTGGTGAGGGTAAGGTAATGGCTTTCCTATGGGTGAAAGACTTCAACCGCAATCCCTACCGGATGACCTGAGATTAAGTCTTCATTGCTTGCTTAAGCTTTAAATGAGAAAAGATCCATGCAAATTCATCGAACAACGAGATGATGAGGCTGATGAAAGGGATGTGAGCATATGAGATGCAAGATGGGGAGTTGGTAAGCCCCAATTTGAGATGGATATCAATTGATTTTCTCACTCCGATTAATTGAAATATTAATCATTTCAAAGAATTAGTGGTTGAGCAGCACAGGTGATCATCTAGGATAAAACCATTTCAATTAAGTGTAACGTGGGTGTGCAAGTGATGTCTCGAGTCTAGCAAGAAAAGAAGAAAGACTTATATATATATAAATTTTAAATGATAGTTAAGCTATCTTTCCACAACATTCGAGGTGGACAAAACCGACAAGTGTCCAAGATGGACTTAGGTGAAAGAAAAATACTAGAACCTAGAAGGTTGACTAAAAGACTATTTTAGAGACAGGTAGCCCCTAGTCTAGCCGCTCTTTGCTGTTGGACCATGCATCTATTCTTTGACGCTGGAGACGGGAGCTATCGCAGGTCTTCCCATCCGGACTTCTTTGTCAGCTTCTTGCTCAATCCAACCATTTTCCTTGCCTGTGATGACTGGTTCATTGACCTCGCAAAGGGGTGAGTCAAATTCCATTATGTTCCCAAGTCTTGAACCACCAAACTCGACCATGTTGACATTCGGGTTGTTGTTTCTAGGGAATGGGTTACTGATAGTATTGGGCCCTTCAGGCACCTCTAACCTCCCTTGTTCAATCAAACTTTGGATTGCCTTTTTCAGGGGGACGCAATCATCCGTCAGTGCCCATGGTGCGATGAAAGGCACAATGCTTGGAGGTATCCAAAGGAGCATTGGGGTTTCTAGGGCCGATAATTTTCCAAAGGCCGGAGCAAACCTTCTCTCACCAAACCTCGAAGATATCACTCAAAGGCATCCCAAAGTTTCTCAAGTCTTGGAGCCGGGATCCGGATGCATCAGGTTTCTTGGGAACAAAGGAAGTGGCATTGTTACACCCCGTCCCGCATAGCTAATCACTTCTTTACCTTTTGGTTGGGCAGGAGCCGTGTTGGAGGTGGAAGAAACCCGGTATACGTAGCGAGGTGCGACGGTCGGCCGCTGGCGATTGTAAGCCTTTTCGAACTTAGCCCCGAATTAACCATTGCACGCAAGTCGCAGGGGAAGTGACCGAGGGAAGCCCTCAAATGCGGCTTCAAGCATGACCGAAAGATGTCTAATCGCTTCCTCGTCAGAGGGAGGAATGGCCATTTCACTAAGCTTCGTGTTCCACCTTTTATAGAAATCCCCAATATTCTCATCGTGGCGCCGCACCGTTGTCTCGCATGTGTCAACTCTGTTTGTTTCCCATTCCAAGTTGGCTTTATACTTATCTCGTGAAAGTACCGGTAATCTGTTCCCAAGTAGCCCTAGCTTCAGCCGTAATCGGAAAAACCATTTCAAAGCCCCCGACTTCAAAGAGAGATCAAGTAGTCGCCCAACCGCCGGTTTGTGCATCCCTTAGCTTTCATTGCCAAAGTGTAGGTGTCCAAGTGAGTTTTAGGGCACGCACTTCCATCAAACAGAGCTTCGAGATTGGGCATCACGAACTTGTGAGGCAGGGGTACAATTGAGTCTGGATCTCGTAGGCCGAAGAGCGCTGTTCCTTTTGACGGTCAATTCAGCGATCCGCGCTTTCATTTCCTTGTGTTGCTCCATAAACCAAGCCAATTGGGGATCTAAAGGTGGAGCGGGAATGCCTGAACCGATATTTGAGCTAGGAAGAGGACTAGCCGTTGGTGGTGCATTGGTGGAAGGAATACCATATCCCGAGCATAGGTGAAAACCCGTCTTTGGCCCAAATTACCCCGGGGAGTGTAGGTAGGAGCTTGGGCAAAGGGATAGAACCCGCCGACTTGCCGTTGGCTTCCAATCGGCAGAGAAGATGGAGGCAGATTCGAGGTAGCCTGGACAGCTCGGATTTCCGGAGTGAGGCCCATAAGTAGGCTTAAGTGCGGGCCGTTGTCCCCGGTTGTTGAATTGCATGGCCGGTTGCGGCGAGGATGCATAACCGGGAGGATACTGTGGTCCCGGTGATTCTCGATGAAACCGGGATGGGGGCTTGCAACCCATTGAACCCCGAGTGGAAGCCGCGTGTGAGAGAGCAAATGAGCTAGCATCATTCCGAGGGGGACTCCCGATCGTTGCCCCGAACCAAACCGTGGTGGTATCCCAAATCAGGCTGCTGTGAAGGTCCGGATTGATTGGTCCCGAACCGAGGTGGGATCCCCATTTGTTGTGGCATTCCGGGTAGCCCCAAGCATGAGAAGACATTTCATGCGATTTCGTCCCCACCGAGGGACCGGGAATTGGCTCGCCCCTTTAGCCGCATGGATCCAATGGGTCTCAGCTTGGGAGTCGGCCGACCCAGAGGTCGAGAAGCCATGGGCTCGATGGTAGTACCATGGGAGGCCTATGGTGGTATCCGGGAGTAGTCGGGCCGACTCAAGAGTGGGGTTGAAGTCTTGCTCTTCTTCCACGGTGAAGGTGCCATCTCGGGTTGAGACCGGCGGCCAATCCATGGCTTTTGATAGCCTCCATAAGGTCGTTCACAGTGCTTCCTGTCGCACTCTCATCTGTTCGGCTAACTGATTCCATTGCGGCTCTGTTTGCGGAGTCCCAGGAGGCGGAGTGACGTTGTCCCCGTCGTTACCGGCTGATGCAGACATTCTGAAACTCGGATTCGAAGCAAACGGTGAAGCTAATGATGCACTTGATTCTTCCCAACTGATCAGACGGTGACCCGGTGCCCGAAACCAAGCTTTGTGCGGAGCTGCGGGGGAAAGACACGAGGGTTCAGATGGTGGGATTTGAAGGAGGGTAGGTGTTTGGGCCTTGGGCTCATGCAACATGCAGTTATTTGTTCACGTTTACTTAAAACATGTTTTATTAACCTAATCGGTTGGAAAAGATTGCTCTTCTTTTTCGCAAACTACTCCGGATCCCGGATCGTGGGCCCCGTCACTACGTCTATAAGCCCCTCGTATTCCACCTGTATTTCGACCTCCCATGGTGGACAGCCCCGGGCGAGGGTCCTATAGGGCAAGCGGGTCCCACCGACCGAAAGAAAAACGATCCTAAAAGTCTGGCGGGTAATCGAGTCTTAACGAGCATTCGATGTAAATTACGGACAAAGCTGACGTCAAAGTCAAGATCATGTCCGAGGGTTCGACGAAAAGTCGGCATGGTTCGGGCTGATAAGCGTCCACAATTGATCTTGACTTGTCGTCAGTTAAGCCGTAATTAGGCATGGAATAATCATTAATCCTTGATGACTCAGTGTCAATGCTGGGAGTCAGTGTATAATTTGTGCCAGTCAGGACCGAAGTCAAGGCGCCGGTCAATATCTTGGTCAAAGTCTGTGGCGGAAAACCGGCAGAGCTTCGACTGATTAGGGTCCCCGAAAGATATTGAGTCGGTGTGCCGACAAAGGCTTGAAAGGAAAGGTCTATACACAGACAGGGCATGACAATGCACTGCACTAAAAATCAATCGGGTCTCGGACAAAGTGTGTCACGGACAAGTGCATGGTCGACACGAGGCTCCATGGGATGTTTGGGTAGTCCTGTGCTTGCACCGAGAGGCGTAATATGACCAAACGGGCCGCGACAAGGATTTCCCCGGGTTAGGGACGTAGTGTGCAGTGTACGGTCACGTGCGCGTAGTGTGCAAGCAGTCTATCTTCTTTTTCTGAGTAAAATATAAATTTTTTTTCATGTGTCTTAAAAAGAATGATGCATGATTTTTTTTTGAAGATTTTCTTTTTTGAATTTTTTTTGAAATTTTTTTTTTTGAAAGTAAATGAACACATAAGCACATAAACATAAAAATTCCAATAGTTAGGGACATGATTCCGACAGTCAAAATTTTGACTTTTTCCGAGGCGGCCAAAACAACACGAAAATGTGCAAAAATCAACACACACACAACAAATGATTTTTAATGCCGGGACGGAAGCTTGACCCTCAAAAGCTTTTCCTTTTTTTTTGAAAACGATGATACCGGTACGTGGGATTGTTAAACCACAATTTATCTCCGACTCGTGTTAGGAGGCGATAACGGGAAGTTTAATGGTTTCCACCAATATACCAAATATCATTTTTTTTTGTAAAAGCTTATTAGTCCCCAGCAGAGTCGCCACTGTGATGTACCCGATTTTTGAAATCAAACGGAGTCGCCACGCCATTTTTGTTTTAAGGGCCAAAACTTTGAAAAATGCCCGAGATTAGAAATTTGGGTTCGGAGGTCACGTTACACGCCGGGAAGGACGTTAGTGTGCACCCGGAATGCCTCGTAAAACGAGTCTTCCAAGCTAAAAACCATTTGTTTGTGTGTGTGTGTGTGTGTGTGTTACTTTGGCCAAAATAAGTTGAAACTGAGGAAAGTAAAAATTGGGAATTCTTTATTAGACTTTGGACAGATCCCATGATTTTTGGTGTGATTTTTGGGTTGAGATTTGATACTCAAAATATTTTTGGAAGTTGAAAACCATTTCTGCCAGAATGAAAAAGGCAGTGGACACTTGATTTTGAAATGGACTTCAGGGCTTGAAAACTCCAGAATCTGGGAAAAGTCCGAGAATGAAAAATGTTAAAAACACCTTAAATAAGGTTTCTGTGAAAGAACTTCCCATTTTGGAGATGATTTGAGGGACCAAAACCTTCTGGAAATCTCAGATGTGAAATCTGGATTTCCAGAGACTGATGAACTGACCTTCAAAAGAAAATTTGAAAAAGGGAGTTTTACTCATGCAAAAAATAAAGTAAAAATATATATGGAAAGATATGAATGTTGGATACAAAAAGTGTTTTGTATTCAACACGAAATTCCATGTTTATCTGTGTCCAAAAAATTAGACCATGGACTGGGGCTTAGAAAATTGCTACTGGACAGCAACTTCTCAAGAAGGAAAACATGATTTTAAAGGGGGTTTGGCATCCATGCTTGTCCCCATTTCCCTAGGTTTTGATTAGTGATCACTTGAAATTTTAGTGGTGAATCAACTATATCAAACCATCCTTGGGGTACATTAGGACTTAAGCATTTCATTTGCTTGGGAAGGGAAATTTTGTAAAGATGAAATTAAAGAGAAAAATCAACTAGAGATTTAAAAATGTGGACCATTTGAGATGGTCATTCATGAAGATGAACTTCAAGATGACCATCTTGGGTCAAAACTTAAGTTAAACTTGCCATAAAGTAGATCAAAGTAAGAAGAACAAGATGAACAAGAAGTTGAAGGGGAGTTTTAGGGTTTAAAGAAGGAGGGCTTTACCAATGGTGACACCCTATCTTCATAGGCTTGGAATTTGGCTTGAGGAGTATCAAGATTTGGTGTTTGACTTGAGGAGTATCAAGATTTGGTGTTTTGGATTTGTGTTTGAGTGGATTCAAGGCTTGAATGTGTTTAGGGTTTGATGATAGAGTTGGTCAAAGAGAAAACAAGTAGATAACACTTAAGTCCTCTATGTTTTCTCTCTAATCCTCCTCTTAAGGGGTGATTTGAGCTTGTATTGGTGTATGTATGAGAGTATGTATGAGAGTGATTTGAAGTGTTTTGAGTGAGTGGGGTTTGGGAAAGATTGGAGAGAAATGGTGGCAATTCAAGTGAATTCCCACCGTTTGTTTTCTCCCTATTTTTCGCCAAGGTGCAGCTTGTCTGTGAGTGAAATGTGTTATGTGTAGATCGAGAGAGGAGGGCTCAATTTATAGCCCTCTGGAAATGTCAAACATGTCCGCGCGGATAGGATTGTAAACGTGCACTGTTCATTAAATGCGGCTTGTGCTTTGGACAGGAAGAATAATCTTTTGAAAATTCAAACTGGTTATGTTTTTCAACTTACCAGATTGGGTTTTTTCAATTTCTTTTGCTTTTTTAGATTCTTTTGTAGGTTTAACCTTAAATAACAATGCCCACTTTGCCCTTGCTTGGTTAGAAAAGTTAGGAATGTTAGGAATTGTTAGAAATGTTATAACTTTCGTTAATTTTCTAACGAAAATACTAACAAGCTCAAATTGGAGCACTTACACACTTACACATAAGAAATTACTCGTTTCATCAATATCTGATCTTTCCGATCCACGATATTCATAGGTTTCTCATCGTAACTCAAATCGATACAAAATCTTAGCTGCCTATACTCAATCACATGACTTGGGTCGGAAATATACTTTCTCAACATCAATGCATGAAACACATTGTGCACTCCAGCAAGTACATGTGGTAAGGCTAACTTTTAAGCCACCATCCCAACTCGTTCCAAAATTACAAACGGTCCAACGTATCTCGGGCTTAACTTCCCACGAATTCCAAATCTCATAACGTCTTTCGTTCGTAAAATCTTTAAGAATACATGACTTCCCAACTGAAACTCTAGATCGCGTCGTCGGCGATCTCCATATGACTTCTGTCTACTTTGAGCGGTTAATAGCCATTTACGAATTTGTTGCACTTTATCTGTCGTCACTTGGATAATCTTCGGTCCTGTCAATTTTCTCTCACCCACTTCATCCCAACAAGTAGGAGATCTACACTTCCGTCCATACAATGCCTCATACGGTGCCATACCGATACTAGCATGGAAACTGTTTTTGTAGGCAAATTCTACTAACGTCAAATGTTCATCCCAAAATTCCTTGTCAATCCAATGAAGTGGATCTTAACATATCTTCAAGAGTCTAAATGGTTCTCTCGGACTGCCCATCTATCTGTGGGTGAAAATTTATACTCATAGTCAACTCTGTACCCAATACCTGCTGTAGACTCTTCCAAAATTTCAACGTGAACCTCGTATTTCAATCAGACACTATTGAAACTGGTATCCCATACAACCTTACAATCTCTCTATGTACAACTTGGCTAACTTCTCGAGCGAATCCGTCACTTTGATTGCTATAAAATGAGCAGACTTCGTAAGTCTGTCCACTATAACTCAAATCGTATTATGGCCCTTTAACGTCTTTGGTAATCCAACGACCAAATCCATTGTTGTGTGTTCCCACTTCCACTCTGGATTTGGTAACGAATATTTTAATCCCGCTGGTCTCTGGTGTTCACTCTTCACTTGTTGACACACCAAAAAACTTGATTCACAATCTACCACATCTCCCTTCATGTTGTTCCACCAAAATGATTCTCTTAGATTCCTATACATCTTGGTACTTCCAGGATGTACAGAGAATTTCGAACAGTGAGCTTCCTTGAGAGTTTCCCATTTTATATCCTATTTGCTTGGCACCCAAATCCTTGATTGGTACCTCAAAATCCCATCGTCTCCCACACAAAAGTCTGCCACTTTTCCTTTCGCGATACTCTCATGTATTCTTGATGCTTCCTCAACAATTTCTTATGCTTCCTTGATTCTATCCAAGAGAGTGGGCTGAACACTCAGTTGGGCTATATATCCTTTAATTTGTACTTCCATGCTTGAAATCTTGATACTATCCCATGCACTTACCCCCTTAGAAATCAACATCACTAAGGTTCCACGATTCTTTCTACTCAAAGTATCTGCCACCTTATTGGCCTTTCCTGGATGGTAAAAAATAGTGCAATCATAATCTTTAAGAAACTCAACCCATCTCCTTTGCCTCATGTTAAGTTCTTTCTGGGTGAAAATATACTTAAGGCTCTTATGATCAGTGTAAATCTGACAAGTTACTCCATATAAGTAATGTCTCCAAATCTTCAACGCAAATACCACTACTGTTAACTTCAGATCATGGGTTGGGTAATTCTTCTCATGGTTCTTCAATTGTCTTGACGCATAAGCTATAACCTTATCATTCTGCATCAACATGCAACCTAATCCTATAAGTGAAGCATCACTATAAATCACAAATCCGTCCAATTCGGATGGTAAGGTAAGAACTGGTGCAGACACCAATTTTTGCTTCAGCTCCTAAAAATTGTTCTCACATTCCTCTGACCAGACAGGCAAATCGTCATCCCCAATAAAAGCCCGATTCGGAGCCCAGACAGGCGAATCGTCATCCCCAATAAAAGCCCGATTCGGAGCCCAGACAGGCGAATCGTCACAAAGCCAACAGAATGCAAAGGACCGGACAGGTAAGCCTTTATTTTCTAACATTTTTTCCCCACAGGTTCAGAGCCAAGACAGGCGAATCTTCAGACAGACAGGTATATTCAGAATTGGGTCTTGATTCGATTCCTCGGCATGAATTTTCCTTTTCAAAAATGAAACTCCTCGATTTTCAAAATGATTTTCAAAATACCTAAAGCAGCAATTTCGTGCTTTGGAGTCGAACTATGTTATGGTCTGATTCTCCGATAGAGATACGTAGGAAGCCGTACGGCTCGACCATCCCGATGTCCAGAATGATGTCTTTTCTATCGTCGACATGACTTCTTCCATAAGACTTGTCGACGAGGGGGTATGTAGACACCCCATTCTCAGAGCAGAGTAATACCACTCTAAGTCTCGCCTTGAGTCAAGAGTAGAAATCCACCATTTCGTCATGTTTCGTTAATTTTTGACTAACGGCCGTTAGTTTTGACTAAAATGTATACGGAATAACAAGGGAAGGACATAATTGTCCATTGAACAACCTTGTCCCACATGGAACAATTGAATCTCGCGCGAGACTAAGCTTCTACAGGCATGCAGAAGCCAGTTTCCTTGTCGATTTCAACCTCTTTCTTGATAAAATCTTATCATTATCTGGTTCTCCAATAGCATTTGAGTTCTGGAACCTTCCCAGGGTGATTTCCCTCTCCACCTTCACCTCTCCAACACGCTATAAATACTTGAAGACTTTCAGTATTTCGGATCCCTGACACCCCAGTCGACCTCCGACATTTTACTGGTTTCTCTCCCTGAAATATTCCTGTAAATCACCCCCTAAATCACCTAAAGTTTGTTTATCAACCTTGTTTATCAACAAACATTGAAGAAAGAATCAAGAACTGAGGTGAAGCTCTGTCCGTATCAAGATTCTCCAAGATTGAGTCGAAACTCAGACCAAGTCTCTTCACAAAATGTAATCTTCCTCCCCTTTCAAATTGATTGTTAGAGTGGTATAGCATATCGAATCTAGGATCGGCCTAGAGCCTCCCCAAATCATGGGGACAGTCTCGAAGCAATCGATCCTATATTCCGTTTAACCTCGTTAAATGGATATTTTACTTGTTTATTAAAAATGTCTTTTTCTTTGAAAACCTCTCTTTTAGCAAGACCGATCTCCGGATTGGGTGGAATGGGTGCTCCTTGACCTTCCCATTCCATAACCTAAGCCCCGAACCCAAAATCTTTCAAAAAATGGTTTTTCTATGTTTCCAATCGAATAATATAGGTGGCGACTCTCAAACCAAAACAAACAAGTTCGGGAAAACCGAGTCTTTTTCGCGCATCGCTACCGTTTGGCGACTCCGCTGGGGACACATAAATTTAAAGTGGCTTAAACTTGCGTTAATAAAGAAGGGTTTTCAAATAAAAATCATTTTTTACTCAGTTCAGACTAGTCTCGCATGAGACAACTCTCTGTCTCGCGCGAGACAATGCTTCGGTATCCTGTTTGTGCTCTGGTTTTCCCGTTCGTCTCAAGATCCGAGATAAGATTCGAACACGCAAGGGGGATTCCATATTACATTATCTGTAGAGTTCTTTCATCTTAAGGCCTCCCTTAAGATGTAAAACTCAAATCTGTATTTGGTTTAAATAATTGATTATTATTTATAATTGCGTGTGATTGGGTTTTTTTAATTTTAAGTCCGGTCCAATGGGGATTTGGGAGTTGTAATTTAAATTATTTATTTCTCTCTCTCTCTCTCATTAAGTGGAACTACGACAGCCTGAGTCTTCCGGATTTGGGAGAAACGTAGGCAACCACTTGGTGCGGCCATTATTTGTTTTCCTTTTATTTTTCAAAAAAAAATCTCTATTTTATCTATCACCTAGATGAACTATCACACACGCGCACTCATGCTATATTTGTCATTGCACTATATACCCCAATTTACCCTGGACCCACGCTAAGGATGGATGACGGTAACCACCTAGTCGCCGGTCTGTCCGAAGTTGGATCATCCCACTCCGCGTATTCAATCCATATAGATTTTCATATCGCGGGGAGCCTAGCCTTCCAGCCCTGCATCGCCACAAATCATATAGAATGTCTTTTTAGGATCACTCCGTGATCGATTGGTTTTGACTCAGTGATCTTTCTTGTTTTTGACCAAAATAAAGCCATGTAAAATTGACCATAAAGAAGGACTCGAAATAGTCCCTTCGAAAAAAGTCTCTTCGGAATGACCCTTTCGGATTTATCCCTTCAAAAGAAAAATAGTCCCGTCAAAAAAAAAACCTTCAAACAATCTCACATGGCTTTATTTTACAAAAATCGGACTGATTACTTAGTCGTTAGGTTTGGATAAAGACCTTAGAAACTCCTCAAACGGATTCTCCGTTCCGACCAAAAATTAGGTTTAACAAAAATCGACTTTCCGTGTGATTGTCTTGCGCGAGACTACATTTCCCGCGTGGGACAATGTCTCTGTTTGCTATGCTGAGCCTGAACCGTTTAAGCCTTCTTCCGACTCGTTGGGGCTAGATTTGATCCTGATACCATCTCTGCATCTCTTCTGTCAGTTTTCTGAAACTACTCAACCTCAAGACTCCCAACACAATGTTCGGCATCGACAAAATTCTGGGTGACGAAACTTTGTCCAAAACAACCTCAAACTGCTAGAAGAAGCCAATGGTCGCTTAGAGGAGCAAGCCACCCAAATCCACACCCTCGTGGAAGAAATCCAAGAGCTTACTACGGCACTAGCCTCAAAAGAAAAGAAAAAGAAAGATGATTCTTCCTTCGAAGAAGATGAATCATATACCAAAAAGGCCAAGGGTCATTGCCAAAGAAAAAGCAAGAAAAAGAAGTATGAGCCTAGCTCATCATCTTCCTCCTCTGACAATGAGAGTTACACATCCAAGAAAGAGAGCAAATGGGAAAGCAAGAACGAACCCCTCACCATGGCAATGCTAGAAAAGAAACTTGCATCCCTCGATGTGAGTAAGGGAGCCTCGCTCTCTATTGATTATGACACCCTTCGTCAATCCATGTCCAAACTTCCTAGAAAGTACAAAACACCCGACATCACAAAATTCAATGGTACTACCTGTCCCAAATTCCATTTGGAGACCTATTCTTGGGCCATGCTACCTATGGGTGTTGATGACAACTGCTAGCTCATTGTTTTCGACAAACTCTCGATGGTGCCGCTAGAGATTGGTACATGACTCTTCCACTCTCCACAAGGCTTGATTGGCCACTCGCCAGTCGTACCTTCCAAAGGCAATATGAGGACGACTCTACTTACCGCACTACTAGAAGGGACCTCGAGCAAACCAAACAGCTCCCTAGCGAATCCTTCACAAATTTTGTCAAAAGATGGAGGGTTAAACTGACCGAAATCGTTGATAGGCTAAGCCTAGACGAGAAAATTCACATCCTCATCCAATGCCTCCGAGAAGAGTATCAAGAAAAACTTGCGGGTAACTACATCCCTAGCTTTGTCGAACTCCACAAATCCGGCATACGAGTAGATGACCTCATCAAGCAGAAAGAGGAAGCCAAGAAAGAAAGTGGGTTCCGTTACAACAAAATCTCCTCTTCCTCTTCCAACCCTAAGGACACATCCGTCAATGCCATAGTCTTCAATCATCCCAGAAATGGTAAGTACTCTGCGGTACCTCCACCACAAAAGAAGAAAAGGGATAGGCATTACGACAAACTTGAAGGGATCACTCAAGAAGAACTTCTCGAGGTGCTTGTCAAGAAAGGAAAAATCAAACCAAGAGAGGGTGGCCCACCAAGAAAAGATCTTCCGGCTAATCATGCTCATCATCTCTTCTGCAAGTATCACAACACTACCGGCCACGACACCAACTCCTGCTTCCACCTGAAGGACGTGATCCAAGATCTCTTTGATGCTAAAGAGATAGGGCTTCCTAATGTTGTTGCTAATCCATTACCAAATAATGAAGTCAATTTGATAGAGATAGAAAGTAGCTCCGAGGATCCTACTCATCTAGCCACAATTGTGGACGAGAGCCCTCTTGAAGTTAATAAATCTTCTTTCTGCTGCATTATGTCTTAGAATGAAATCTTAGAGCAAAATGAGAAAGGGTCTAAAACATTCAATCTCCTCACATGATCCGGCCGAGTGATTTTCAACAAAGACCCAAGGGATGAAAATCCTCCTAAACAAGCAAAAGCTTCATCATCAAATGAGCCCGACGATCCTCTCTTAGCCCAGCTGAAGAAGACACAAGCAAACATTTTAGTTTGGGACCTCATAGGAGCATCCCACAAACATCGTGAAATGTTGAAGAAAGCCTTTGCTCAAATGACCATTTCCTCAAAAGCTACACCTGAAGATCTTACTCAAACGATTGGCCAAGTACAATTTGGAAATGTCATCACTTTCATTGACTTGGACCTCCCATCCTATGGAAACAATCATCACGAGGCCTTGTACATAACTGCTAAGGTGAATGGATACCGAATTCCACACATTTTGGGCGACAATGGATCTGAAATCAATGTTCTCCCGAAGAAAGCCTTGTCATTATTGGGTCTGACCCACAATGACCTCAAGCCGTCAGGGCACACTATACGAGGTTATGATTACATTGCTAGAACTGCTTTGGGCTCAGTCACAATACCTCTAGAAATGGGACAAGTCACCATGAATGTTGAATTTCAAGTCATAGACATCCCGGCATCCTTCAACTTACTGCTTGGTCGCCCTTGGCTACACGACATAGGAGGTGTACCTACATCTCTACACCAATGCATCAAGTTCATACACAATGACACGATAGTCACCATACACGGGGAAATGGTTACTGCTAGCCCTATCCTCGAAGTACAACATAGCACTTCTGATTACTTATTCAGTGGCTTTGAGATTGAGAAAGATAGCACCGTGAATGTCATAGAAACATGCAACGAAAATGACTACTCTAAAGCACTTTGGTTTTCCGGAAACCTTCGTGTTTGGAGAATGATGCAAGCGAAAGGGTAATTTCCTGGCTTTGGACTTGGCAAACACTTGCAAGGGATAACTGAGCCACCACATGTTCCCCCACTGCACACAAAGCATGGCCTTGGTTACATCATTTCCGTCCACGATGAAAGTGATGAAAAAGAGTGCGATTTCACTCAGATCAAGTGGGAAGGAACCGCGTACAAAAGTTACAATAACCCAAAGGCCAAAGACTGCAATCTCGAACCATACCGAAAGACGCTCAACGGATACTTCGTTCGAGAAGGGGAAAGCATCCCGTACTTTATATTTTCAGAACCATGGACTGACGATAAAGGAAAGAGCCATCCGGGATTTGAAATCTTCAATGACTGCGTTGCTTCTTTAGACGAAACAGAACTCGTCCCACTAATCCTTAAAGATTTGGGGGGCACAAAGGCAGAAATGACCAGCGAATGGGACTTTGTGTTGGGAGAAGACATGCTGCGTTAGTTCGACAACCTGTACTGGCTAGAAGACAGCCAGATCCATGCAATATCCAAGGGGGACGCTCCAACCATTGATTATACGAAGCTAATCCAGAAATGTGATGAGCCAATTCTAAACAGGCACGTCACTGGGGGGCCAGTTGTTGATGAAGACTTCATAATCAAAGAGCTTGGTTGTACTCCCCATCCTCGCAGGAAGATAGGCCCTATAGATTTCACTTTAGAGTCAGGCTCCGCCTCTGATGAACTCACTCGAGAAGAAATTGAGGCGGTGGTCGAGCATGTATTCTCCTGCTTCTTTAATGAAAACTTTGATCTTTTCGAGTACCCTGAGATTGCTAACATCGTGAATGATGAATTAACTAATAATAATCAATATAACGAAAAAGTTAATAATGAATCATATGATGAGATAGAACTAGAAAATGAACAAATTTTAGAAGAATTAGCAAAGCAAGTAGGTCGTTGTGGAAAGAATGACCCTGTTGACAATAAAGAAATGAAAACGGTTAATCTTGGGACAGCGGAAGACCCCAGAGAAACCAAGATCGGCAACTTCTTTAAGGGGGAAGACAGAGAAACCTTAACGTGGCTCCTCAGAGAATATGTCGACGTCTTCGCTTGGTCCTACAAAGATATGCCAGGGTTAAATCAGTCGATCGTAGAGCACAAGATACAGCTACTACCTAACGCCAAACGAGTCAAACAGAAACTACGCAGAATTTAGCCCGAATGGTCAATACAAGTGAAAGAAGAGATCATGAAACTCTTGAACGTAGGGGTCTATCAAGGTGATTGAATATCCGAAATGGCTAGCCAACACAGTGCAAGTAGCCAAATCAAATGGGAAAATACGAGTCTGTGTTGACTTCAGAGACATGAACAAGGCATCCCATAAAGATTATTTTCCGCTACCAAACATAGACATGTTGGTCGACGCTACCGCGACTTACGAAGTCCGCTCAATCGTGGATAGTTTTGCAGAGTACAACCAAATTCTCATGGAAGAAGAAGACCAACACAAAACAGCGTTCACAACACATTAGGGGATGTTCTGTTATACGATCATGCCATTTGGTCTAAAGAATGCAGGGGCTACCTATCAAAGGGCAGTCACGACACTATTTCATGACATGATCCACAAATAAATAGAAGTGTACGTAGACGACATGATTATCCACTCTAAGGGGACAGCTGGTCATCATTTCAGAGATCTCAGAAAATTCATCAATCGACTGAGACAACACAAGATGAGGCTTAACCCCACAAAATGCTCATTTGGGGTAGTTAAAGGAAAGGTCTTGGGATACATGGTCATCGAACGTGGCATTGAAGCAGATCCCGCCAAGATAAGGCCCATCATAGACATGCCTCCACCCAGAACACAGAAAGAAGTGAGGGGATTCATGGGCAGACTCCAATACATCAGTCGATTCATCAATTAACTGACTACAATGTGCAATCCTATCTTCAAGCTACTCAAGAAAAATGCACCTCGAGAATGGACCAAGGAATGTCAAGAGGCATTCGAGGAAGTTAAGCACTACTTAACCTCCCCACCCATCCTGGTTCCACCACACAAGGAAAAACCCTTGAAACTCTACCTCACAGTTACTGACAATGCACTAAGGACTATGCTTGCTCAAGAACAGCCAGCTTCACATACAGAGAATGCAATCTACTTTGTCAGCCGTAGATTCCAAGGCAGTGAAATCAACTACTCTCCACTTGACAAGTCTTGCGCTGCTCTCGTCTGGGTAACACATAGACTAAAGCACTACATGGAAGCCTTCACGGTTCGTCTCATCGCGTGAATGGATCCTCTGAAATACATCCTAGACAAATCAGATTTGTCTTCACGCCTAGCTAAGTGGTATTTCATGCTCGCGGGATATGATATCACTTACGTCACTCAGACATCCGTCAGGGGCAGTGTATTCGCAGATCAGTTGGTCGAATTTCCTTGTGACGAAGTGAAGGGGGAAGACCCACGATTCCCTGATGAGGACATCATGAGTATAGAAGACGAAAATAAGTGGCAACTATTTTCTGATGGCGCAGCCAATAAGAAGGGTTTCGGCATCGGAATGTTGTTGGTGGATCCTGACGACATCTATACTCAACTAGAAATACGTCTTGACTTTGACGCCACTTATAACACTGCCGATTACGAAGCTTGCATAGCGGGACTCGAAGTAGCCCTAGAGCGCAATGTGACCGAACTCGAGGCATTTGGGGACTCCCAATTGACCATCAATCAGACATTGAAGATGTGGAGGATCCAAGATCCGACCCTTCAAAGATACAATGCCAATCTCCAAGAGTTGGTGCAATAATTCCAAGATGTCTCATTCCACTATCTCCCTAGAGACAAAAATCGGTTTGCTGCAAAGACAAGCGGTTATCCAAATGCTCCACTATCGAGGACTCCGAAAGAATCCTTGGTACTATGACATTTGGCATTTTATCCTGGATGGAACCATCCCGCCTGAGGTCGACAAGAAAACTCAAGTTGCCCTTAGAAGATTGGCAGCTAATTACATCATCGTTGCTGGTCGTCTATTCAAAAAGTACTCCCAGGGAAACCTCCTTTGCGCCACCGAGGAAGAGGCCCAAGAAATAATGGACCATGTTCATCAAGGAGTATGTGGGAACCACATGAGCGGAAACATGCTCGCCAAAAAGAACATCAGACAAGGGTACTTTTGGTTAACCATGGAAGCTGACTGTACCAACATGATCGAGAAATGTCATAAGTGTCAGATGCACGCCAACCTTCAACATGCACCACCTTCCTTGTTGTACCCTATAACGTCCCCTTAGCCGTTCTCAACATGGGGCATAGATGTAATTGGAAAGGTTACACCTGCAGGAACCAATGGGCACTATTTCGTCTTAGTAGCCATTGACTATTTCACTAAATGGATGGAGGCCGCCTCCTACAAAGTTTTGAATGACAGAAAGGTAGTGTAATTCATCAAGTATAACATCATTTGCCGATATGGGGTTCCACAAGAGATGATATCTGATAATGGCTCCCATTTTGAGAAAGAAACCGATCGCCTCTTAATAGAGTACAAAATCGTAAGGCATAAGTCATCTCCATACAGAACTCAAACGAATGGAGAAGTTGAAGCCGAAAACAAAAAGATCGAAACCATCATCCGAAAAATGGCAGTCAATGGAAAAGTTTGGCGCGACAAGCTACCCTTCACACTTTGGGGATACCGCACTTCAGTCCGAACAGCTACAGGTAAACTCCATACGCCCTCACTATGGGATGGAAGCCGTTCTACTAATAGAGTTGGAAATACCATCTCTAAGGGTTCTCCTAGAAAACCAAGTGAATGAAGTCAACTGGTTAGAAAACAGATACGAAGAGCTAGCCCTACTAGACGAAAGGAGGTTGAGAGCAGCCGAACACACTCAAGCTAACCAAAGAAGAATGGCAAGAGCTTTCAACAAAAAGGTCAAGACAAGAAACATCAGAGTAGGCGACCTGGTTCCCCCCGAGCACCGCCCTGGACCTTTCAACCCTCTAGGCAAGTAGGGACCGAGATGGATAGGAACCTACGTTGTTAAGAAGATATTCTCTGGAGGAACCCTTCAGCTGGTGGACTTAGACAGAGATCAGCTACCGAAGACGGTCAACAAGGACAAACTCAAGAAGTACTTCGCGTGACTTGGCCTCTTAAAAATAAAAATCGCTCGCTAGGTAGAAAATCCCGAAAGGGGCGGCCTAGGCAAAAATTAGATCTTGCATAAGAAGAGAAGCCCACTAGATTGAAAACCTGAAAGAGCGGTCTAGGAAAAAGCAAGGGTGTGCATTGAAAAAAAAAAGAAGAAGAAGAGGGCCTTGTCTCGCGCGAGACTACCCTTCGGTCTAAAATCGAATTTTGTCATTTTTCTCTCAAAAATGAACTATGTTAGACCTGAGCCTCTTATTTAATTGATATAAAAGAGGAACGTAGGCAACCTTCGAGTTCGGTCTAATCAAATAAATAAATCAAAATTTCGTTCTTTTATTAATCGAATGCATTTTATTAATAACAAAAGGGAAATCCTAACGACAACGGCTAATTTGCTAAGCTAACAATCTTGAAAAAAAAAATACTAATAAATAAAAGTATTGATCTATCAAAGCAATCTCTTGGTACTCTCTAGGATCTAGCCTTTCATTGACTTGGTAGGCCGGCGGACATGATCGCCTCCGTCATCTCGATCTCTCTTGCGATTTGGACCCTTTGAAGCGGAATATACTTCGAGGCAAGTGAAAACGGATTCCGAAAGCCTTTTGAAAACATGGGGCCTATCCAAAGCTTGCATCTTTCTGGGAAGACCCTTACCTCGTCTCTCATACCAATCCCCATCAAGAAAATCTTGGGTTGGATCAGTCCGTACATTAGCAGGATCAGACTGAGCCTCGCTCCTTCTCAAAATACTGCTCATCACGAAGGAATCTCCTAGCAATGAAAGCCGCAGACCATCAATCTTCTCTGCACTTGGGTGACCGGTATGGAGAAACCAATTCAAGTACTTGTCAGATAAGAAGAATCTTGCATCAAAAGTCTGAAGGTTCGACCAACGATCTTGATTAGTTCCTTCACCCCATGCTTGAGCTAGCACCTTCGCAAACTCCACACCAATATAGGACACTTCACGAGAGGTTCCTTCGAAAAGATAAGTGTCCTGCTGTTGGCCAAACTGACGAAACACCCGCTCGGGAAAGTAAAAAGAGGAATCTTGCAGACCCGGAAGTATAACCCTATCAAAACCCTTAGTATTGGCAACATAATTGTTCAACCTCCAATAAGGTTGACACCAAATGATATCTGCAGTGGTGGCCTCTGCAATCAACTTAGCCCACTCATCTACAGAAAGATCCTTGATTAGCAACTTCCTCAAATGGTACATAAAGGAAGAATAATCCAGCGGAGGAGCTAACCAACTTGAGATGCTCCCTAAGCCAAATAGTCTACAAAAGAGGACTCCCTTGAGTCATGGCACCGGTCTTATGTAGCTCATCAAGACCATGAAGGGTCTCGCCCAAGATTAGCGGAATGATATTCCTAGAACGTTTCCTAGCCTACAGAACGATTTCCACCAATTGGGAGTCAACCAAGCCACCCCGGCACGTAAACAAAACATCTCCGAAAAGAGAAAGGGCTAGAAAGTTCCGTTTGAAAACATGGAAGGCCTCGTCATCCGAATCTCCGCTAAAGCGTTCAGGAAAGGAAGAGAAATCTACCCATCTGCGGTGAACCAAACCATAGCAAGTGTCAAGGGGGATCCCTAACAATTCGTTCAAAGCTTCTGAATGGTTCCTATCGAATTTAGGAACATCAATCTCACCAGTCAAAGGCATATCCAAGATAATAGCAAATTCCTCAATGGTAGGAACCATCTCATTAAGAGAGAAATTAAAGAGATGAACAGAGGGATCCCAAAATCGAGCAGTGCCCTACAGAAGATTCCAATCTGGTTGGAGGTTCTTCAAATTAAAAAGGATTCTGAATTCAAATTCTGCAATAAACTTATTGCGAGATCGATTATGAAACGACCTCAAGAAATTCCTTGATGCTTGCTTGAATGCTTCGACTACATCAGACGGCAGAGAAAAATCATCGACAATCATGGACGTTGGTACGATCTCCTTGGAAGCCATGGAACGCAGGGTTGGAAAAGAAGGCAAGAATTCGACGCTAACAAGATATCTCTATAGTTTGAGAGGCTGGAATGAGTCATTTGGACGGACTACATGGTGATTATATAAGGGAAAACTGACAGAATACTGTTCAAAGAAGAAAAGAGTCCTTCCTGAGAAGCGTGTCTCGCGCGAGACACCTTGTCCCGCGCGATACAACCCTTCGGAAAATCAGCAGCCCTCCTGCACAAACGAATGATCTAGCCCCGACTTGATGAAGCAAGTCTCAAAACCTGCAAATACAGCTCCTAATATGCAGTACAGGCATCAAAACCAGGCTCAAAACTTTAACCTAAATGGCCATTTCATTCCACTGCGGAAATTGAGAAAGTTAAAAAATTAACTAGACCTAGGATTAGGAAATAAGAAAATCTTATTGTTGTGCTACCTACTTACTAACAGGTACCAAAAAGAAAAGAAATTGTCTGGGCCCACCCAGCCAATATTTACAAGTTCTCAAGAAATGAAAAGGGGAGAAAGGGGGATCACACATCAAGTTCCCCGAGCTGTCAGCATCTCCATCATCATCACCACCGGGGCTACCGTCCCTCCTTAAACGCTTGGCTCCACAAGTGGTGGTCACTGCAGAGGCTATCGTCGACGCCGCCGAAGACGCCTTTTGAAACAGCCTCTTGGACAGATCTGACACCATGGACATCAGGCCAGCCATCCTGCTCGTGCTGTGGTCATAATCCTCCGCGGACATGATGACCTGTTAGATAAAGAAAGATCCTCATAGGAAGTCAGACATATACACATATATGGACGAATACGGGAAGTAGTATAAACAGAAATGTACCGAAGAAGCCTGGGAAGGGCGATAATAACCATCCAGAATCTGGTCCAAGATCGCAATGTGGCCCATCATCTGCATGCCTCCCATCATGTACGTGAAGATCGGAGGACCAAAATCCGGTGCAAAAGTCACGGGACCCGCATACTGTGATGAAGAGCTTGGGGCTGACGAGCCTGACACAGAGGCAGAAACAAAAGCTCAAGCACGTGACCACCTACCACAAGGGGACCATCAAGCGAGGCAGGAACTCCTCATATGAAGCCCCTCGGGCAATGCAATTTGTCGCCGCATAGCCATTCACAAGATGGGCATAATCCCCGTCAGGGATGAAATTGGTAGGGTGGATTTCCCTAGGCGGATCCTCCGGCACCCTATGTGGAAGTGAACCCCGCTCACGCTGAGGGAAGACTCTCTCACCTAGATACATGGTATCCCCCTCCAGCGATACCAAGATCCTCTGCACATCGGTGAAATCCCATGCTCGGTGAACCTCACGCTCCAATAAGGTCCACGGATACAGGCCCAACCGCTCAAACTCGAAGCTATCCAGCAAGGCCCATGCCTCCTTAATGGTCAAGGTCCAGTCCTGATCCCCCGCCTCCTCGTCCATGGTCTGGTTGGAATGGCTCCACCTCCTAATATCCGGAAACATGGGATTGCGATCGTCTAGCTCAAACTTGTGCAATGAAAGATGGCATACCCCCATATCTGTACAAGGAAACAAAACATATTCAGTACAAAAAGTGCAGGCAAAACGTACAAATAAATGACAAGGAAAGCACAAAATATACCTCCTAAGCGTAAGAATACCCTGAAAGGGTATCCTTGGTATGCCTACTTGCCTCATCCATAGCATGATAGCAGAAAGCTAGCCCGGCTGATCCCCAGTCATATGTCCTCACCAGGTCCAGATCCCCCAGCAGCCCTAGGAGAGCAAGGCGAGCCGTGGAGGAATGATTAGTAAAGATGGTCTCTGATAAGATATACCAGAGAGCACCTGTAAGTACCCAAATCCGGATCGTCAAAATCCATTAAAAGTTAACCGGAATCCGTTAACTGGCCCGCTCCAGGTTAACCGAAACCCGTTAAGCTCCCCGTTTTCAAGCCAACGAGACGTCTCAGAACTGCCCCGTGTATCCCAACGTCAAAGCGTACTCAACATACTTTGTCACACGTAAAAGTATAACTTCTCCTAAAAACGCACTTTTCGGGGGACGTTTCGGACATTTTCCGGACAGTTATTTAAAAAACGGACAAAATCGGAAATAATGGCACGAAAACCCATGCCCTGGTGAGTCACAGGGGCACGTGGCACGCATGCCACAACCCCCTAGTCAACATCAATCAGATTTCAGAGTGAAAAGACCAAAATACCCCTTGGATGCTGTCACAGTCCGTCCGAACTCTTTTTCAGGCAAAACAGAATTGCCAGTCAGCCCTCCCATTTTCCAAAGTTTCACAAAACCCCCTGAAATTCAGGTTAAGTCCGTCCGGACTCTTTTGCAAATTTACCCTATAAATACAGAGGGCTGTCAAACATTTTGAAGGAGGAAAAAATATAACACATTTTCACCACAGCCACGGCCCAAACCCTTTTCACCCTCTCCCGAGCCCCATTTTGTCTCGATTGGCGTGAAAACTTCGTATTTCAACCAAACACGAACCAAACAACCTCAAAACACCATTCCAAACACTAAATCGTATCCCGTATATGCCTCCCGAGCCAAAAGAGTCAACCCTTAGCCATAGGTAACACTCCCTCTCCCTAAACTTTCGTTCCGTCTCGGTTTATGCGCCACTCGCTACAACCGTTTCGGACAAAAGTCATTGAAATGTAGACGTCATCGTCAACGGGGTTCGATACGTTTTAGTCCAAGATCCTCTTCTCTTCCCGTAAGAGAAGTAATCTCGGGTTAAAACGGCGTTTCGGCCCCGTTTCTTTACTTTTAATGTCATTTACAATTCCGGATCGTTTGATCCGTTGAACGTCATTTACTTTACGCAACTTTATAGTCCGAACCGTTTGGTTCGTGATAGTCATTTAACGGTCCGGATCGTTTGATCCGTTGAATGCTATTTACTTAACGCACCTTTAAAATCTGGATCGTTTGATTCCGTTGACACCGCATTTTAAATACTATCATTTACAAGTCCGAGCCGTTTGGTTCGTGATAGTATTTACTTATCAAAGTCCGAGTCGCAAAACGATTCGTTGATCGCATATCATTTAATGCTTTTTTCCCGTAAAATCGTTAATAATGAAAAGCCCGGTTCAAAACCGGAGTTCGACATTTGAACTCTCTTTCAAAAGGCGCAAAGTGACGTTTGGCATCCAAACGATCATCTTTAAAACTCAAAACCCGACATTTGACATTCAAATCTCATTTAATGTTTTTTTCCCGTAAAATCGCTAACAATGAAATGCCCGGTTCAAAATCGGAGTTCGACATTCGAACTCTCTTTCAAAACGCGCAAAGTGACGTTTGGCATCCAAACGATCATCTTCAAACTCAAAATCCGACGTTTGACATTCAAACGCTCTTTTCTTAAAAGTCAACATTTGACACTTAAGTTAAAAGTTCAAAATCATCACTCGCACCACTTTTTCCTCAAAACTCCAAAACCGACGTTTGTCATTCAAACGCTCGCTTTTTCCAAAAGAAATCACAAAATCAACGTTTGACATTCAAACCAAGATTAAGCTTGTCATTCAAGCCCCCATTTTCAAAATGCAAACACACACACACACGCACACATTTTCGAGAAAGGTAGAAAGACTCGTCATACGAGGCATTTCGGGTGATCTCAAAATACTCTTCCCGAAACGTAACGTGACCTCCGAACCTAACAATCTCTGGTACTAAAAAAGCTTTTTGTCATGTTTTTGCTACCAATAAAAATGACACCCCTTTTCAAAGCCTTTTCCTCGTTTTTGCTACCAATAAAAATGACACCCCTTTTCAAAGCCTTTTCCAAGTTTTTGCTACCAATAAAAAATGACACCCCCCTTTTTCACTAAGCCATTTTTCAACGTTTGGGCTCAAAATACAAAACCGCGTGGAGACTCATCTACTTCCCGAAAGTGAGGTCTCAAACACCAATCCGCGAAAGACAACCTCTTCGCCCCGCTGTGAATTCGGGTAATTTCAGTTGGCGACCCCGCTGGGGATTTGGATACTTTTTCAAAATGACCGTCGTTTTTCAAAAAGCCTTCCGTGGGTCAAACTTTCGCTTAACCTTCCTCATTTTTGTGTGCGTGTGTTGTTCAAAACCTCGAACGGTTTTCAAAAAAAGTGTTGCATTTTCATCTCTTTCAAAATCATAACATGTTCGTGCATTCCCGTTCATACTTGATTTTCGTTTTACATTCTGAACTGCGCATAAAATTCTTTAAGAAACATTCTAAAAATCTCTGTTTTACTCAGAAAAAGAATTTTAGTGACCGCACACTACTCGCACTGCTGCCTCGGTACACCGCACGCTACGTGCACTTGCTGCCTCGGTACACTGTACACTACGACCCGTAACCCGGGATGACCATTCAGTTGCAGCTCGATTGGTCTGCTAGACACCTTTCGAGCGCGCACGGGGTCGTCCCAAACAGCCCATCCTAGCCCGTGTAAGCCATGCTGTAAGTGCTCCAATTTGAGTTGTTAGTATTTTCGTTAGAAAATTAACGAAAGTCTTAACATTCCTAACATTTCTAACTATTCCTAACTTTTCTAACAAAGTAAGGGTAAAGTAGGCATTGCTATTTCAAGATAAACCAAGAAAAGCATCTCAAAAAGAAAAGAAATTGGAAAAATCCAAATCTGGTAAGCTGAAAAACAGCAACCAGTTTGAATTTTCAAAAGATATTCCTTGTGTCCAAAGCCTGGAGCTGCATTTAATGAACAGTGCACGCTTCCACTTTGGTCCGCGCGGATGAAAATGGCATTTTCAGAAGCCTATAAATTAAGCCCTTCAGTCTCAGAAATAAGGAGAGAGAACACAATTCACAGCTGCACCTTGGCGAAAATACTTGAGAAAATAGTGAGAATTCCCTTGAATTGTCACTCTTTTCTCTTGATTATCTTCCCAAATCTCACTCACTCACTCTCAAATTCAAAGACTCAAACACTCTTACATTCAAGCCTAAAACTCAAAAATCAAAAGAAGATAGGTATAACCTCCTTCTCCAACCCTAAATCTCTTTCATACATGCATGCATCTCAAACTTTGAAGATGTAATTTGTTCATTTCTTGCCTTAGATCCAAGAGGATCACCATGGAAGTTCATCTCCATGGATGATCCTCTGAAAGGATCAACATTCTTTTCAAAGTGTCTTTACTTACTTGCAAGCACATTTTCAAAACCCTAAAAATCATTTTCATACATCAAATCTTGATTTCACAGGATAAAATTCCCCTTCCCAAGCAAATGAAATGCTTAAGTCCTAATGTACCCCAAGGATAGCTTGATATAGTAGATCACCACTAAAATGTTTAGTGATCACTAATCAAAGCTTAGGGAAATGGGAACAAGCATGGATGCCAAACCCCCTTTTAATCATGTTTTTCTTCAAGAGAAAGTTGCTGTCCAGTAGCCTTTTTCTAAGACCTCTGTCCATGGTCTAATTTTTTGGACATACAGAAACTTTGAATTTGGTGTTGACTACAAAATACTTTTTGTAGCCAACATCCATATATTTCCAGATATATTTTTACTTTATTTTTTACGTGAGTAAAACTCCCTTTTTCAAATTTTCTTTTAAAGGTCAGTTCCTCAGTCTCTGGAAATCTAGATTTCATATCTGAGATTTCCAGAAGGTTTTGGTCCACCAAATCATCTCCAAATGGGAAAATTCATTTATAGAAACCTTATTTAAGGTGTTTTGAACAACTTTCGTTCTCGGACTTTCCCCATATTTTGAGGTTTTAAAGCCCTTAAACCCATTTTAAAATCAAGTGTCCACTGCCTTTTTCATTCTGGCAGAATTGGTTTTCAACTTCAAAAAATCTTTTGAGTACCAAAACCCAACCCAAAAATCATACCAAAAATCATGGGACTTGTTTAATGTCTTAAAAAGAGTTCCCAATTTTTATTTTTCTCATTTTCAACTTATTTTGGCCAAAGGAACACACACACACACACACACACAAATGGTTTTTAAGCTTGGAAGACTCGTTTTACGAGGCATTCCGGGTGAACACTAACGTTCTTCCCGGCGTGTAACTTGACCTCCGAACCCAAATCTCAAATCTCGGGCATTTTTCAAAGTTTTGGCCCTTAAAATAAAAATGGCGTGGCGACTCCGTGTTTTTTCGATTGATTTTCAAAGAAAAGAAAAATACCAATCTTTCGGGAAAATGGCAACATCGTTACAGTGGCGACACCGCTGGGGATAAATAAGTTTTATCTTTTCAAAAAAAAAGAAAAACTTTTGAGGGTCAAGCTTCCGTCCCGGCATTTGAAACCGTTTGTTGTGTGTATGTTGATTTTTCACATTTTCGTGTTGTTTTGGCCGCCTCGGAAAAGTCAAAATTTTGACTATCGGACCCGTTGCCTTGAATTTTGAATTATGTGCTTGTGTGCTTATGTGTGCATTTACTTTCAAAAAAAAAAGATTTCAAAAAAAATGAGACTTCAAAAAAATTTTTTTCAAAAAAAATCATTTTCAAATAAAAAAATCATTTTGCGCATGCATCATACTTTTTAAGACACATGCGAAAATTTCTATTTTACTCAGAAAAAGAAGATAGACTGCTTGCACACTACGCGCACGTGACCTTACACTGCACACTACGTCCCTAACCCGGGGAAATCCCTGTCGCGGCCCGTTTGGTCTTATTACGCCTCTCGGTGCAAGCACGGGACTACCCAAACATTCCATGGAGCCTCGTGTCGACCATGCACTTATCCGTGACACACTTTGTCCGAGACCCGGTTGGTTTTTAGTCCAGGTACGTGTCATGCCACTGTACGTGTATAGACCTTTCCTTTCAAGCCTTAGTCGGCATACCAAGTCAATATCTTTCGGGACCCTAATCGGTCGAAGTCTGCCGGTTTTCCGTCACGCGCTTTGACCGAGATATTGGCCGGCGCCTTGACTTTGACTCGGCGCACAAATTATACACTGACTCCCAGCATGACACTGAGTCATCAAGGATTAATGATTATTCCATGCCTAATTACGGCCTAATTGACGACAAGTCAAGATCAATTGTGGACATTTATCAGTCCGAATCATGCCGACTTCTTGTCGAGCCCTCGGACATGATCTAGACTTTGACGTCAGCTTTGTCCGTAATTTACATCGAATGCTCGTTAAGACTCGATTACCCGCCAGACTTTAGGATCATTTTCATTTTCGGTCGGTGGGACCCGCTTGCTCTATAGGACCCTCGCCCGGGGCTGTCCGCCCTGGGAAGTCGAAATACAGGTGGAATACGAGGGGCTTATATACATAGTGACGGGGCCCACTGATCCAGGATCCAGAGTAGTTTGCGAAAAAGAAGAGCAATCTTTTCCAACCAATTAGGTTAATAAAACATGTTTTAAGTAAACAAGAACAAATAACTGCATATTGCATGAGTCCAAAGCCCAAACACCTACCCCCCTTCTATCCCTAGACATCTGAACCCTCGTGCCTTTTCCCCCGCAGCTCCTCACAAAGCTTGGTTTCGGGCACCGGGTCACCGTTTGATTAGTTGGGAAGAGTCAAGCGCATCGTCAGCTTCACCGTTTGTTCCGACTCCGGGTTTCAGAATGTCTGCATCAGCCGGTAATGATGGGGACAACGTCACTCCGCCTCTCGGGACCCCTCAGAGAGAACAGCAGTGGAATCAGTTAGCAGAACAAATGAGATTGCGACAGGAAGCACAGCTGAATAGCCTTATGGAGGCTATTAAGAGCCACGGTTTGGCCGCCAGCCTCAATCCCGATGGCACCTTCACCGTGGAAGAAGAAGAGGATGCCAATCCAACTCTCAGCCGCCCTGATTACTCCAGGATGCCACCACCCACCTCCTATGGTACCACTACCAGAACCCATGCTCCTCGGTCTCTGGGTCAGCCAGCTCCCCAACCACAGACCACCGGATCCATGCAGCCTGACGGCACTAATCAGTTCACAGTTCCTCAGTGGGGACAAAGCCAGTACGGATTATCTTCTCATGGTTGGGGATACCTTGGAATGCCACAGCAAATTGGGACCCGCCTCAGTTCGGAACCGATCAGTCCAGACCTTCACAACAACAGTTTGGAATGCCGCCACAGTCCGGTTCGGGGCCACAATCAGGAGTCCCTCCTCAGCATGATACTAGCTCAGTTGCTCCTCACACAGCTTTCACAAATCCATTTCTCACTCAGGGTTCGATGGGTTACCAAACCTCCATCCCGGTTTCATCAGAATCACCAGGACCGCAGTACCCCCTGGTTATACACCATCGCCCCAGAACGGCCCATGCAATTCAACAATCGGGGACGGCGGCTCGCACCTAAGCCTACTTATGGGTCTCACTCCGGAAATCCAAGCTACCCGGCTACATCGGGGCTTGCCTCCACCCACTTTTCCGGTTGAAAATCAATAGCGAGGCCGCAAGGTTCTATCCCTTCGCCTGTGCTCCTACTCATACTCCGGGCAATTTGGGCCCGGGACGGAGTTTTCACCTACGTCCCGGATCGGCCGTTCCCTCCACCGATCCGCCCAGGTGGTAGCTCCTCACTCTAGCTCGATCCTTTGGTTTGAACGCCATGGTTCCACCACAAGATTCTCATCTGGCCTGGTTCATGGAACAACACAAGGAAATGAAAGCGCAGATTGCTGAATTGACCGCTAAGAAGTCTGCCTTCCGGCCTACGGACCCGGACTCCATCGTTCCCCTGCCTCACAAATTTGTTATGCCAAATCTGGACCTCTTTGATGGTACTGCATGCCCGAAAACTCATCTGGACACGTATACCTTGGCGATGAAGGCCAAAGGGTGCACCAATCAGCAGTTGGCTGACTATTTCAGTCTCTCTTTGAAGTCCAGTGCTCTAAAATGGTTCTTCCGCTTAAAACCCGAGGCCCGGGCTACATAGGACCAGATTACTAGTGCCTTTACAGAAAAGTACAAAGCTAACTTGGAATGGGAAACAAATAGAGTTGACCTGCAGACAACAGTGCAGCGTCCCGACGAGAATGTTGGGGATTTCTACAAGCGGTGGAATCTGAAACTCAGTGAAATGGCCATCCCTCCTTCTGAAGAGGAACAACTGGACATCTTTCAGTCATGCCTGAAACCACATCTGAGAACCTCCCTCAGTCATTTCCCGTACTCAGACTTACGGGCCATGGTTAACTCCGCAGCTAAGTTTGAAAAGGCTTACAATCAGCAACCGGCTGCTGCACCTGCTTACAGATATCGGGCTCCTCCTCCCAACACCGCTCCCGCTCCTACTAAAGGCAAAGAGGTGATTAATTACGCGGGACAGGAATGTAATAACATAACACCTTTTGCTCCCAAAAAACAAGCCGAGCCCAGGCCACGGGTCATGAACCTTGAAAACTTTGGAATGCCCCTGAACGACATCTTTAGGGGACTGGTGAAAGAAGGCTTGCTGCCGCCTTTGGATAATTTCCAACCCAGGAATCCGAATGCTCCCGTGGATACCTCAAAGTATTGCGCTTTTCATCAAGCCCACGGACATCTGACTGACAACTGCTTCACTCTGAAGAAGGCAATCCAAGGCTTGATAGAGCAAGGAAAGTTGGAAGGCCCCGAGGGGCCTAATACAGTAAAAAATCCTCTGCCAAGGAACCATAATCAGGTGAATATGATTGAATGCGGAGAACCTTCGCATTCCCAGGAAGATGCTGATGAAGGTCCCCAAATACCCATGGCCAACCTTGTCGAGGATCCTGAATTCGGATTCCCCCTCAACCTTGAGGATGATGAACAAGTCAGCCCACCTTGGTCTCATGTCAGAGATTTCTTGCAAGAATACGAGGCCCGCTATTTCTCGGATGAAGGGAAAGCTGATACTAAAGAACTGGGGCTGTTCCGGTCAAAACATGAGAAAACCATTTACACAAGATGGTTAGAATAATCGAGAAGGATCGAGCAAGAAAGCTTCAGGCGGGCGCATGTACTGGGGCTTATCAGCAAAGAGGCCGAAGAGCATCTGGAGCTAGTACACTTCTGCAAATTGGTTTTGGGAGAGGCTGAATATGATCCCGAGAACAGCGAAGAATCAGAGGAGGAGGATTCCTTCTATATCCTACCTGGCGTCAAATACGTGCCACCCCCTCTCACTCTTCCCCCGCAGTTTCTAGGAGGAGAAGCTGAGTCGCAATTACCACTTCCAGGAATGGGGGCATATGACAATTTCTGCGGTTGCACACACCCATATTCCCCTAATGGGTTTGATCGGCGTTCCCTCTCAGCCGAAATCCCAGTAGTATGGGAAGATGATTCCGATGACAGCGATGACGATGATGATGACGAGAGCGAAGAGTCGACTGAGGCCCCAGATCCGGAATCAATCTGGAACAATCAAGCCGGGAATGATGCCATGGGAGCCAGACACAATGGTTGGTTGTCAGCAAGCGACAATGAAGAACCACCAGAAAATGCAAGTCAAATGCCAATAGGGACGGGCCCCCAAGAACTGCACCTCGTAAGATGCACCTGTGGTCAGTGTCCGGATACTTCAGAGGATGAGGGACAACAAAGCCCGTGCTCAGATCCGTACACATCCGAAATCCTAGAACACAATGTTCCTTATAAGAACCTAGCCGGTGAATGGAGAGGGTTCATTGAAGCACTGGTCGAGAATGGAGGTTTTCAACGACCAGAAGATGAGGAATTCGTGAACGTCATCGGATCTTTTTCTTCTTTCCCGAGAACGGATGGCATAACAACCGTGAGGGTCACAACCGAGCCGCTTGAGCATAGCGAGTGCCTGCAATCACTAAAAAGGGTTATTGATCTAAACGTCTTCCCAGTCGCCTTCATACCCATGAATCCACATGACGCCTTACTAATTGCTCCAGTGCCCGACAATGGACCCTGGGTGCTCCTTATTTGGACCCAGATCTATCGAGCTGCTACATCGAACTACGAGGACAACGAGTGCCTGCAATCACTGAAAAGGTTTATTGATCTAAACTACTTGCAAGGGTGAAAGGAAGAAGATGTATGATGAGATGGAGGCTGATAGCCATAAGACCGAAGAAACTTCGGAAGACGAATATGAAACCGAGGACATGAAGGCCATGAAGTTTCCTGGGTCTGAGCACGTGGATGTCTTAGAATTCAACACTGCCTACCATGCTTTGGGGAAAGGGTTTTCAGGCATCCGATCCAGGCTGATAGTCGAAGATCTGTTAGAGAGAGGGAAACTAACTCCCATCCTCCCTAATGAGAAAATAACCATGGTCAGATCAAATCCGCCCCAAAACAAAGTAACACTCCTTGTTAGGGTTACCCAAGAAGAGGTCACCTTCCCCGAATGTATTTTAGCTCTCAGAGAAGTCCTGGAAACGGCATGATACCCGATGCTCCTCCCACGCAGAATGCTATAATTATCTCCAGCTCTGAGTATTACAGAAAGGAACCAGAATGGTTGCACTATACCGGGGATGAGATCGAAAAGTCGCCGAGCCCCGACAATAGCGACTCTTGTTGTATGATAACTATGAGCAAGGCAGGTTATGGGAGCGAATTGAAGGATGCCCTAGCTCTGTAGGCCATCCAGGGGGCAACAACACAACCCCAGACTCAAAAGCTTGTGACTTGGGAAGCAGTTATGAGGGCTGCTGAAATTACCCGGGATTTCGCGCGAGGGGGCGCGAAACGCGGTTGTCTTTCACGGGGGGTTGGTGTCTGAGACCTCGCTTCATGGGAAGGAAAAAAATGATGAGTCGTCACGCGGTTTTTGAATTTTGAGCCCAAACGTTGAGAAACGGCTATTGAAAATGGTGTCGTTTTTATTGGTAGCAAAAACTTAGGAAAAGGCTTTGAAAACGGGGGTCATTTTTATTGGCAGCAAAAACGAGTAAAAAGCTTTTAGTACCAGAGATTGTTAGGTTCGGAGGTCAAGTTACGTTTCGGGTAGAGTATGACGAGATCGCCCGAAACGCCTCGCATGACGAGTCTTTCTACCTTTCTCGAAAACGTGTGTGTGTGTGTGTGTGTCTTTTGAAATGGGGGGCTTGAATGACAAGCTTAATCTTGGTTTGAATGTCAAACGTTGATTAGGTGACTTTGTTTGAAAAGACGAGCGTTTGAATGACAAACGTCGGTTTTGAGTTGGAAATGAGCGTTTGCGTGGCAAACGTCGATTTTGAGTTGGAAATGAGCGTTTGCGTGGCAAACGTCGATTTTGAGTTTGAAATGAGCGTTTGCGTGGCAAACGTTGATTTTGAAATGAGCGTTTGCATGGCAAACGTCGACTTTGAGTTTAAAATGAGCGTTTGCGTGGCAAACGTCGACTTTGAGTTTGAAATGGAGTTCGAAGGTCGAACTCCGGATTTTTTGAACCGGGAATGTCATTGTTAACGATTTTTACGGGAAAAATGCGTATTAAATGATTTTAAGTGTCAAATGGCGGCTTTTAGTTTGAAGATGAGCGTTTGGATGCCAAACGTCATGTCGCGCGTTTTGAAAGAGAGTTCGACGGACGAACTCCGGTTTTGAACCGGGCATTACATTGTTAACGATTTTTACGGGAAAAATGCGTTTTAAATGATATGCGATCAACGAATCGGGTTGCGATTCGGACTTTGAAAAGTAAATACTATCACGATCCAAACGGGTCGGACTTTGTAAATGACAGTATTTAAAGTGCGGTATCAACGGAATCAAACGATCCGGAATTGTAAATGACGATCAACGAGGCCAATCGGCTCGGAATTGTAAATGACGATCAACGAGGCCAAACGGCTCGGAATTGTAAATGACGGAAATTAAATAACGATCAACGGATCGATCGATCCGGAATTGATAAATGACAATAAAAGTAAACGGAACGGGGTCGGAACGCCGTTTTAACCCGTGATTACTTCTCTTACGGAAAGAGAAGAGGATCGAGGGGCTAAAACGTATCGGACCCCGTTAGACGGAGGCGTCTACATCTTGATAATGTTGTTCAAAATGGTTGTAGCGACTGGCGCATAAACCGAGACGGAACGAGAGATTTAGAGAGAGGGAGTTATACCTATGGCTAGGGTCGACTCCTTTGGCTCGGAAGGTGTGTACGGGACACGGAAAGTGATTCGAAAGGTTGTTTCGAAGGAGTAGGGTGCGTATTTGATCGAAATATGAAGGTTTCACGCGAATCGAGATAGAACGGAAGCTCGGAAGGGGTGAAAATCAGTTGGGCCGAGGGGGTGGTGAGTTTTTGGTGTAAAAAAAGTCCTCCTCTTGCCTTTGACAGCAACTTCTATTTATAGGGTGAAAATTGCAGTAGGAGTCCGGACGGACTTGGACTGAATCCAGGGGGTTTTTGGGTATTTTGGAAATCTGGGGGACTTCTTTGGCAATTTCGGGGAAAAGTGCTGCAGGGGAGTCCGGCGGACTTTGACTGTATACCAGGGGTATTTTAGTCTTTTCCCTTTGAATTTGATTGAAGGGTGACTAGAGGGAGGTGGCATGCGTGCCAAGTGTCCCTGTAAGTCACCAGCCATGTGGGATTTTGTCCCCGGGTCCCGATTTTGTCCGTTTTTTAAAATAACAGTCCGGAAAATGTCCGAAACGCCCCCGGAAAGTGCCGAAAAGTGCGTTTTTTTAGGGAAAGCCATACTTTTACGTGAGATGACACGTGTTAAGTACGGTTCGACGTTGGGATGCACGGGGCAGTCCCGGGACATCTCGTTGGCACAGCAACGGGGAGTTTAACGAGTTCCGGTTAACCTGGAGCGGGCCAGTTAACGGATTTCGGTTAACTTTCGGCCAGTTTGGACGATCCGGATTTGGGTACTTACAGTTAGCCCCTCAGCGACGTCACTTCCGAAGGAGGTGGGGTCGTTGAAAAAGATAAGGATCCAAATCGGGATTCCTTACTTTGAAAGAGACCTGGGCGGTCATATGGCTGGACTCTTAGCGAAAAGGATTCCTACGTATCCCTAGCGGGAATCAAGTCGATCGTAGTTCGAAAGGGGGCAAGGGCCGCGCATGGGGACCTTGACCTGAGCGAGACTTAGGAGTAGGAGCGTCTAAACACAGGACTTAGAAACCTTCGAGGCGCGTGGCGCCTCAAACCGGAGTTGCGATGCTGACGAGGGCGTTCGTGCCTTGGGTACTGGGCTTATTGCTGTTGCCAGTTTTATCCTGCTAGGGATGAGCATTCGGGCTTACCTTGATGGCCGAAGAGGGATTGTTGTGCGGGCTTATTGCAGCTGCCACTGAGGTGGAACGATCGGGCTTACGACTGGCGGCCAGGGAGATGAATGTTCACTTGCTGGAGTGAAAAGGTGTTCGGGCTTACGAGAATGGCCGAAGAGGGATTGTTGCAAGGCATTCGTGCCTTGAGGTTCGGGCTTATTGCTGTTGCCGGTGAGGTGGAATGGCGAAGGTCTCGATAGGAGAGTGGAGGTCGGACCGCGAAGGTAGGGATTGACTGTTTGAGATGGGACCGTGAAAGGTCGAGATGGAGGATTGAAATCGGACTGTGAAAGGTCGCGATTGAGACTTGAAATCGGACCGTGAAAGGTCGCGATTAAGAATTGAAATCGGACCGTGAAAGGTCGCGATTGAGGATTGAAATCGGACCGTGAAAGGTCGCGATTGAGGATTGAAATCGGACCATGAAAGGTCGCGATTGAGGATTGAAATCGGACCGTGAAAGGTCGCGATTGAGGATTGAAATCGGACCGTGAAAGGTCGCGATTGAGGATTGGAATCGGACCGTGAAAGGTTGGAATCGGACCGTGAAAGGTCGCGATTAAGGGTTGAAATCGGACCGTGAAAGGTCGCGATTGAGAATTGAAATCGGACCGTGAAAGGTCGCGATTGAGAATTGAAATCGGACCGTGAAAGGTCGCGATTGAGGATTGAAATCGGACCGTGAAAGGTCGCGATTGAGGATTGAAATCGGACCGTGAAAGGTCGCGATTGAGGATTGAAATCGGACCGTGAAAGGTCGCGATTGAGGGTTGAAATCGGACCGTGAAAGGTCGCGATTGAGGATTGGAATCGGACCGTGAAAGGTCGCGATTGAGGATTGAAATCGGACCGTGAAAGGTCGCGATTGAGGATTGGAATCGGACCGTGAAAGGTCGCGATTGAGAATTGAAATCGGACCGTGAAAGGTCGCGATTGAGGATTGAAATCGGACCGTGAAAGGTCGCGATTGAGGGTTGAAATCGGACCGTGAAAGGTCGCGATTGAGAATTGAAGTCGGACCGTGAAAGGTCGCGATTAAGGATTGAAGTCGGACCGTGAAAGGTCGCGATTGAGGATTGGAATCGGACCGTGAAAGGTCGCGATTGAGTATTGGAATCGGACCGTGAAAGGTCGCGATTGAGGATTGGAATCGGACCGTGAAAGGTCGCGATTGAGAATTGAAATCGGACCGCGAAAGGTCGCGATTGAGGATTGAAATCGGACCGTGAAAGGTCGCGATTGAGGGTTGAAATTGGACCGTGAAAGATCGCGATTGAGGATTGAAATCGGACCGTGAAAGATCGCGATTGAGAATTGAAATCGGACCGTGAAAGGTCGCGATTAAGGATTGGAATCGGACCGTGAAAGGTCGCGATTAAGGATATGAGTGATGGTGAAAACCATTAGGAATTTTAACGTCTAGAGACGAGCGTTAGTGAAAACTAACTGGGAATTTATCCTCGGGGGACGAGCGTTACTGGGAAGAAATTTTACACTTTTGGGGGCCAAAAGGAGTAAAATTGGAACTGCCAAAAAATGAGAGACTAAAATGGAAGGAATCTCACGGGGAGATAGCGAGATGCGAAATCTCGAGAAGGAATAGCGAGATGCGGAATCTCGGGAAGGAATCTGGGGATTATCTGTTTTTGACATATCCGGCAGCTGCGGAGCAGTGCGTCGAGTGCTCGGATGACGAGCAGGACTCGGAGTAGTCCTATTTTACTGCTTTCTTTCTTTACGGCTTTGTTTAGACAAAATGCATGTATTTGTCAGGAACAAATTTGATTTGAACTGTATTTGCAAAAAGGCGGCAGGTGGGGCGAGAACACGTACTTCGCATATTTATTCTGTGATCACCTTCTGTTATTTTTGGCAAATAAGGAAGTAGGTTAATCAAAAATAAATAAAATGAGAAATGCACTAAAAATTGAACGGGTCAAAAATTAAGCATGTATGCACTAATTATTAGTTATTTGACTTTGTTAACGAGCCGGGGCGGAAGGGATGCTGATATTAGTTGAAGGAAACCGGGCGGCACGCAGATTTCTTAAAGGTGGACAGGGAGTTGCTTGGAAATGCTTCCAATTTAGGGGCAGCTGGCTGCAGAGTTGACCAAGTCAACTGCAGAGGGAGTCCGGCCGGACTTGGATTGAATTCCCAGATTCTTTAAATTGCAGTTTCAGCTTTTGCAATTGTATAAGAAACTGCGTATAGTTTTTGATCATTCTGGCTGAATTCTCTCAAACTTCCAAGGTTCCTTTCATTTTTCATGGCTCCCTTTCCCAAGTTACCGTCTCGGATGCAAGAGCGATATTTGGACAACTTTCAGTCGTGGGTACGGAACCACACGAGTCAGAACAAAGGGTTTTTCGAAGGCTGTTACGGGATTAAATCTGTTTGGGCTTTGAAGGAGCTCATGCCAGATTGGGATCTTTTGAGAGCTGCATCTCGGTTCTGGGACGTACGGAGGAATGTGTACGGCTTTTCGTACAACGAAGTCACTCCTACGTTTGAAGATTTCGGGCCGTGCAGGAGGACCGGAGACGGAGCAGCTAGTTCTTCCGTATGCTGGTGGCATGGCCACTGTTGTTGAGAAGCTAGTGTCTTTGTTTGGTATCTCATTTGGAGAAGCATACGGGATGCTTGTCTGAGGATACCGATTACGTTGACATTTCAGACCGCCGAAAGATTTGCGGAGGCGAGGAGCGTCTTTTCGTGGGGCGCATTTGCTCTGTGCGCGATTGCTACTCTGTTCACATTCACGTCTACGGGTGTGTGCCATTACGATGTCTTGGACTGGTGAGGCGATGCGGAGTGGGGAGACATCGTGCCGCTAGTCTTGGGCGAGACGTTCAGTGGCATAGGTCGGATGGCGGCCGTAGCCGATACATGTGGGGAGGGAGTCCCGCTATGCTTACCATGTGGTTGAGGGAGAGGCTGCAGATGATGCCCGAGGTGCCAATGTCCCGTGACGCTTGGTCTTTCTTGCGACGTCCTCTGGTGATAGGGGGCGATCAGGCCGAGCCGGAGCTACGGATGGCCGCACTTTGCACGCATCACTTGTGATGGTGGGTTCCCCATTGAAGTTCTGAGACTTGTAGGACCGCTCGGGAGAGGGTGCATTGATCATCGAGTGCGGGCTGTCTCGAGACGTCTTTCTATATTCCATCATTGGTTACACGGACAAGACGGCCGGAAGCGGGTGCAAACATCGATCCGAGTTATCTTGCTACCTTTGAGGTGGGATCTCTCGCGGATGGAAGATCCTTCGACGCTATTGGCGATCACCGGTGGTGGCAATACACGTCCTTTCTGCCCGGGGTTCTCTTTCACGGAGAGAGGGCACCGTTCGGCAAACAGATATCGAACTCGGTTAGAAGAGTGTATAGGGGAGACACGAGATGGCTATCTTGTGGAGACGGAGTGAGTGTTAGGTGCGATCACACAGATGGCTCGACCTTGAGGAGGACGAAGCAAGGGCTAACCTTGGGAATCGTGCGCGATGCCATGGTTGATTATGAGACAAATGCCGATCGGGAGGCCAATCAAAGCACTTTGCGATGATAGCTCAAGCGAGGCGGCTCGAGACAGCTAGAGAAAGGGCTGCGTTGACGGTCGCAGGCTTGACGGAGGCGTCGGGAAGAGTCCACGAGCCGAGGTAGAAGGCCTACCGGAATATTTCTGCAAAGGTGAAGAACACTCGCCGGGGAAAATGGAAAGGGAAGAAGGATGAAGGACCTAGTACGGGAAACTAGGTTGACCTTGCATCCCGTAGTATCCACCCATTGTCATTGCAGACACATTAATTGATTAATGTTTTATTGTAGTTTTGCTAGCGTGTAGCGAGTCAAGAGTTGACCGTGCTTGAACTCATCAAAGAATGTTTTAACCGTTATGAATTTGTAGGTTAAATAAAAAGAGTTTTTCGAAACACAAGCAATTGATGCTTATTGTATTTTTTTGTTTTTCAGACCGAACCAATGATGGCTGCCTACGTTCCCCTTTTACAATTGGACTAAGGGGCTCAGGTCACCGTAGTTCGACACTTTAGGTGAATTTGAGAAAACAAAGACAAAAGAAGTGCGACCCTGTCTTTTACCTGGATCATTAGCGGGAATGTATCCAGTTGGGTATTACTCTTTTAGCACTTTAAATTTACTGGGAGGGACGGTGTATGGGGAAGGTGAGTTGACTCGTGCTCTTCCTCAAACAAAGTATCTGCGGAGCTTGCTTCCGTTCACGGGGTTAACGAAAGGGTTTCCGTCCAAGTCTGCTAGCTTCATGGCTCCTCCGGAGAAGATTCTTTGTACCACGAACGGTCCTATCCAGGTAGGCTCCCACTTTCAGAGGGATTGGTGCGCGTAGGAGGCTTTTCCTTTAGCACCAAGTCGCCTTCTCTGATGTCTCGGATCTTGACTTTCTTGTCGAATGCTCGTGCCATTCTGCTCTGGTAGGCTCGAGTATGTTCCATGGCTTTCAATCTGCGCTCGTCGAGTAGAGCAAGTTCGTCGTGACGGCTCTGTAGCCATTCGACTTCATTGATCCCGTTTTCCAAGAGGACTCGGAGGGATGGAATTTCCAATTCTACGGGCAACATCGCTTCCATTCCGTAGGTAAGCGCGAACGGAGTCTCCCCTGTGGCGGTTTTGACTGACGTTCTGTATCCCCATAGGGCTAAATGTAGCTTTTCGGGCCAGTTCCGACCTCTGGTGGTCATCTTTCTGATTATCATGGCGAGAGTCTTGTTGGGCCGCCTCTCTTGCACCATTGGTTTGTGGTACAGTAGGGAGAAGACTTGTGACGTGTGACTACGGGTCGGTCGAAGTTGGTCACAATCTCCTTCGAAGTGAGTCCCATTGTCGGAGATGATCTCGTTGGGCACCCCGTATCGGCACATGATGTTCTCTCGGATGAACTCAGCCACCTTCTTTGAATTCAGTACCTTGTACGATCTGGCTTCTACCCATTTGGTGAAGTAGTCGACTGCGACTAAAATGAACTCGTGACCATTGCTCCCTGGAGGAGTGATCTTGCCGATGACGTCGATTCCCCATGTGGCGAAAGGCCATGGCGTAGTCATGCAATAGAGTTCGTGAGGTGGGATGTGATTGAGGTTGGAGAACCGATTGACATTTGTCGCGACTTTGGACGAAGCTGGATGTAGTCTGTTTCCATTGATATCCAATAGTATCCCATACGGAGAATGATGCGTGTCAATGCTCGGGCATTCATGTGCGGACCGCGGGTTCCGTTGTGAACTTCGTTCATTAGCTCGCGGCTTTTTCTTTGTTTACACACCGAAGGAGTGGCCCTTGGTGGCGCTTCTTGTACAACATACCCCCGAATGACGAAATGGGATGCCGGGCGTTTTAATGCCATCATGTTTTTGGCTTTGATCCCTTCTTTGTATTTTCCATCTTCATTTGTGAAGGAAGCTTCTCCGCTTTCGAGTCTTGGTAAATTTGATTGTACCGGGGTTCGTCGATCGTTTCTTTTTCTTTTTCGATCTCACGGCAATAGGCGGGTGTTTCCCGTCTGCCTATTACGAGGGGTTTCTTGCTTTCCCATCGGGAATTTCGACAAAGAGGCGAGGTTGCCGGGCATCTGCGAAGCGGTTTCCCGTCTCTTGGCAAATAGTGAAAAGAGATGTCCTTGGGCGAGCAATGAGCTCTTCCATGTACGCGTGGTACTTCGAAGGCGAGAATCTACCGTCTTCCATTTGTTGGACACTTGATTGATGATCAATCTGAGTCTCCATATACATCCAACTACGAGATGTTGCGCTCGAGGCGGCTTCCAAACTTCTTGCCACGAGCTTCGTATTCTGCTGCATTGTTGGTTGCTTCAAAATTCGGCTTGATGGCTATGGGAGTATGCTCGTCCTTGGGATCGACAAGGAGCATTCCAATGCCATTCCCCTTCTTGTTGGCTGCCCTATCGAAGAAGGGTTGCCGGCGGTTTGCGCCGTTGTCAAGTGAAAAGATTCCTTCGTCAGGAAATTGTGGATCGAGGACCCTTAGGTTCACTTTGCTCGGGAAGTCGGCCAACGATGCACGCCATTACTCTGCCCTTTGTTGATTTTCGACCATGTACTTGATGTCGAACTCGGCCCGGGAAGAATGACCACTTGGCTAGCCGCATCGACGGGATGGCTTGTCAAAGAGATATCGGACGGGGTCCACTTTGGAGACTGGGAGCACCGAGATGCGGCTTGCATGTAGTGTTTCGGTTTCCGACTACCCATACCAAGGCGGTACAAGTTTTCTCACGATCTTTGAGTAGCCGAGTTCACTTCCTTGAAGCTTCCGGCTTACGAAGTAGATTGCATGCTCAACCTTGGAATCTTTACGCTCTTGTGCCGGCATTGCTCCGATTGACGTGTACATTGCTTGTCGGATACGGGAGTAGTGGCTTGTCTTCATGTGGCGGGCACATAGTGGGGGATTAACCAAGTAGGTCTTGATCTTTTCAAAATTTGTTTGGCACTCGGAGTCCCATTTGATGTCGGCATTCTTTTTCATCGGTTTGAACATGGGCTCGCGGAGAGATGTCAAGCGGTTGATGAAAGCGACGATGTGCTTGAAGTCTTCCCATGAAGCTCTTTACTGTCGGGGTTTGAGGCGGCTTCATGTCGATGATGGCCTTGATCTTCTTGGGATCGGCTTCGATACCTCTTTTACGTAACCATGTACCCCGGTACCTTGCCGCGCTTGACGCCTTAGAAGGTGCATTTTGCCGGAGTTTAGCCTCATGGAGTGTTTTGAGTGCATTGAAGAACTTCCTCGAGATCTGTCATGTCTTTGCATGTCGATCCCTTGGAGTGGATGATCATGTCGTCGACATACACTTCGATTTCCTTGTGAATCATGTCATGGAAGAGGCATTTGCGGCCCGGTAAGTAACCCAGGCGTTCTTCGGACCGAACGGCATGGCCAGGTGTAACGATATGTCCCCGTGGAGTGGTGAAGGCGATCTTGGCACGATCCTCCTCGGACATTTTGATGCGGTTGTATCCGGCGAACCCGTCCACGAAGGACTTTACTTCAAAATTTGCCGTGGTGTCGACCGGCATGTCGATGTTAGGCGTGGGAAATCATCTTTAGGGCTGGCCTTGTTGAGATCCGGAAATCCACGCAGCATCTCGACCTTTCCGTTGGCCTTGGTGACCGTCACGATGTTGGAGAGCCAAGTCGGGTACTCAATCACTCACGATGAAACCAACTCGGAGCATTTTCTCAATTTCTTCTTTAACTTGCAAGGACCACTCTGGCTTGATCTTGCGCAGCTTACATTTGACAGAGGCTTGGATTCGGGATCCAGGGAATTACGTGCTCCACGATTGAGGATCGAGTCTGGCATGTCTGATATGACCAGGCGAACACGTCAACATACTCCCGGAGGAGGCTTATCGGGGCTTCTTTTACGCATCGGCGAAGAAAGCGCCCACTTGTGTCTCTTTAGGCTCTTGCTTGGCGACCCCGGAGTTCACTTTGGTCATAACCTCTTCGGCGGCTTGGGCCCGGTTGTCCTCTTGGTCAACTACACGCTCGAGAACTTCTTTAATGTATTGTTCGTTTAATGTGTACGCTTCTTTATCAATTGAATTATTAACGTCTTTTAAGTTGTTTGTTAACTTATCGGTTGTTAAAGTGGCAATGAGAGGATACTCAGAAAGGTCGAGACTTTTCATTAAACAAGAACGGGAATACATGATTAGCTACAACATTATAGTCCTCGGCGTAAGGCCGTTGGATGACTCGAGAGGGCCCGGACTACGACAGGGCCCGACTCGGAGGGTTTGAGACCGGGTTTAGGGAGATGTGGGTGCGGGCCCGGCTTGTCTTCCGGCTGCACTTTGGCTTGCCCTTGGTCCGGTGAAAGTTACCCAATTCTTCGGTGGCATTCTTTGGATGCTTGATGAGGGTGCGGGGATCGAGAGGCTTGGCCTCGCTGTCCCAATCATGGCAATCATACTTTGTTGTCGGAGCCCCGGAGTCGATCGAAGTTTGGGCAACTCCATGACTTCTTCAAAAAGACTACGTAGCTGGTCCACCGAGAGCGTCTTCTATGAATTACGGTTCCTACGCTTTGGACTTCTTGTCTCGAATGTGGCCTCGGCGGGCGATCCGAACAATCTGTTTCCCATGGAGAGTACCTTGAGTTGCTCCTCCAAGTGCAGGGATTCCCTTGAATGTGTACTCATGCTTTGGGTTGTGGTGGCGGTTGGTCCCGAGGTAGAGCTGTGATGTCGAGGAACGCTCCCCTTATCGGATTAGCTTTGAGTCCTGCGAAACGCTTGAGGTCCGTGCTAGATGTTCCATTCTTCTCGTAATCTACATGTCTTGACTATCCACTGCTTCTTTCTCATCTTCATCGGTTCCATTGTCGGTCCCCTCGATTCTTTGTCGGTTCCATTGTCGGTCCCCTCGGTTCTATTTGTCGGTTCCCTTGTCGGTCCCTCGGTTCTGCTGTCGGTTCCCTTGGTGAAGTAATGAGCGAGGTCAAAGCTGTAAGGTCGAAGGTTGGGTGTGCCGTCGGAGGTTCCCCTTTTGCGAGGCTGCTTTGCCTTGGTGCGGGCGAGCCTTTTGTCTTCCTTGATATCGGCGGTGTTGGCACGTAGCCAAGCCCCTGGACCGTGGTGTGGTCCTTGACTTCAATGACTTGGTGTTGGCCTTGCGGCCTTTTGCGAGCCCGAGTCTGGGATGAAGTTCATGAGGTTTCATCATCCTCATGGCGGGAGGAATGCGAGTCGTGAGACAGTGGAAGGTCCACGTTGCATATTTGGATCTTGGAGGTCTCGAGTGAATCCGGAGTTAATGGCATGTCGTCATTATGCTTGATTTCTAACAACTTTGGAATGTCGTTAGTCTTTGGTCCCCTCGGTGGTGACGCTGTCGCCGTAGGCGTGGTTAGCTCGTTGCCTTGCATGAACTTAAGGCGATGAAGGGTGGATGCCACGCCATTGATTTGATGCGGCCGGGGATGCCCAGGGATGGGCTGTGAAAGTGATTGGAATGTCCAACACTTGGAATTCGGTGGGGATCACCCGCTTGCCGAACCCAGGATGTTAAGAGTAGCAACCCCAGAAGCTGTACGGGAAGTAGAGTCATAGGCCTTGACGGTGTGGGTGAAGGCTTAAGATCTGTGGGCTTGATGTCAAGCGGGTCCATCATCTTGGCGGGCAAGACATTCATTCCGGAAACCTCCGTCTACCAACACGCGGGGAAGGCGACGCTCGTCCAGCTGGACTGTGATGTAGAGCAGCTCATTGTGATCATCCCCAAATTTTGGAAGGTCCAAATCTGTGAAGGTGATAATGTTGCCATAGTGGATGTTGCCGATCATATGAATGACTTCATGCGGGGTTGCGTCCACGGGGACCGTAGTACGGGCCGGCTTTCCTCTAGCTTGAGCTTGTGAGGATAAGAGGAGGTGGCTTGAGAGACCAAGGGAAATGTTCGCTGAGTGCGCTTGGCGAGTGAGGATCGGGTCCTCTTTCGAGGAATTTGCGTCTTCGGGTGGCCGGATTGCAATTCGGCTCCGTCGGCTTTTTGGTGGCCTTAGGTGGTAATGCATGGATTTGACCCGATCGGGTTAGAATGGCGACATCGGGTTTGGTCCCTTACGAGCAGTGCCGCTGAGTTGAGCCATAGTTAGAGGAGGATTCCTCGTAGCATAGGGCCATATGTCTTCCCTCAACTCATTGATTGTGGATGAATTCCGGGAGCTTCGGCGGCTTGGCGGATTACGTCCCGGGATGCGGCTTGGATGCCTCTGCGGGGAGGTAGCCTACGGTTTGACGCGATTGTTCGAATGTCGGTGCACAACGGTGGTTGCACAGGGCGAAGCGTGCGTTGCTTGACCCTCCGGGGGAGGTTGGAGAGTTCTCGGCTCAAGCGAACGGTCTCCTTGATCTCTTCACGGTATATCGCGTTCCTTTCCTTCTTCTTGAGCATACTCGGGGCATTGCAGGTTGGGTGCGGCAATACTCGTGGTTTGCTAGTTTTCCTCCGCTCACGGGCCCCGGATCAACCTTCTTGCGGCGGAGCTGCGTCGAGAGTTAGTACTGCGTTTCTTCCCATGTGAGAATAGCCGGTGCTTCTTTGAGCTGCGTGCGGCGGTCTAGAGTAAACCTCCATCGGGGAGAGTTTTCTCCTACATTTTATACGAGTGGCGGGTATGTCGGAAGGTGAGTACACGGCTTCCCGAACATGCTGCCCATGTGGTAGTTCTTTGTCCCAGGTTGATCGTTTACGTAGCGAATGCGTAGGCTGTGGAATTTCCACTGAGTAGTTGCTCGAGGCGAATTTCCATCCTCCTCTTGTTTTTAAATAGACCTTCCTCCACGAGTTGGCCTTTCAATTTGAGTGCGGAAATGATCCGTTCCCATCCTCCCGGGACCCTTGGGAGTCCGGTTTTGTTGACTTCATGCCCGGCTTGGAAGAGAATGGTTTCATCGTCTTCGTCGTCGCTTTCACGAAGAACTTGCTTTCCTCGGGAAGGTAAGCGGCAGGATTCGTTACACTGTGTCGTTCCATCTCCTAGGTCATCGGGACCGTTGACCGCCCTTGTGCGAGAGGGGTTGGATGAGAACAGAGACGGTAGTCCGAGAAGTTGCCGTGAGCAAAACTCTTGAGGTCGAGCGGGTCTAGAGTGGCCTCTAGCTTTACGTACGAAATTTGCTGTGACACTTTAAGGGCTTGGTCCTGTAGGTCTTTCGAGCTTGATCTTCGTCCCAAAGACGACTTTCTTGAGCGGCTAGTTCCATGAGGGCTTTCCTTGCGAGAGCTAAGCGGTCTCCGTAGGTGCGCATCATCGACTAGTGTCCGAGCCGTGATTACATTCAAATCGCCGAATGGCGGAAACACTTGGATTACGTTGGCGAAGGAAGTCGGGTGGGACATTCCATGCGGCCTTCCTTGATCTCGATTACCAAGAAGTTTGCCCATATACGCTTGATTGACCCCACGGGGTGTTGAATTCTGCAATGTTGACGGTCTCGTGATCTCGCTCGATCGCCAAGTCTATCGAGCTAGCGATCGGCGCGGGATGTACGAATCCGGGGCCGTGACGGTGGGAGTAGAATCGAGCTGGAGCATGTTGATCTTGAGGTGGTCATTTCCTATGTCGGAAGGCGGCTACGCCTTGCGGGGAAGACTTTCCACGAGATGTTTCGGGGTAGGCTGCCGGAAGCGTTCCCGAGGTTGATCGACTTGTAGCGGGGTGAGGAGCTTGGTCTCCTTCGGCTGTTGCCCTTGGCCGCCAAGCGGCGCTTGAGGGTATAAGCTTGGCTAACGGCACGGGCCGGTTGCAGCTGGGGCTGGTACTCGGAAGTAGTGATGAGCTACGAGCTCGCTTGGCCGGGGCCTCGTTTACCATGAGCGGGCGGTCGTCGAGGGTGACCTTGGTATTGCGAGAATCGACGATAAGGACCGGATCCTTGGTATCATCGGGATATACGGAATAGATGATGTTGGCGAAGTCGTCGTCGATCACTTGATCGAGAGGATTCTTCGTCGTGTCAACCGGTAACTTCCAATTGTCGGATAGGCTATGCATGCTTGGACGTTGAGCTTGACAATTTCCATGGTATTGGAACCTTGGTCGTAGGTGACCTGATCGGAAGGAGTTCCGTCCTCAAAGCGAGCATGTGAATGCGAGGTGCGCCGCGGGTGCCGCCGCGTCCTCGACTCCGGAGAGTCACGATTCATCGTCATCGATCGCTCAATCCGGGTGTAGGGACGTATTGCGTAAAACGGTTTGCGTTCTTTGGAAGCGGCTAGGAAAACATCATGCTCTTCGTTGGAGAAGAGGGTGCGGCGGGTAGTTCCTCGTGGAGGACATCATACGACTTCCATGCATTCATCCCGAGAATGACGGTGCTTGTTGACCTTTATCACAAAGATCTCTTCGCTGGCGGGGCCGAGAGAGTTGGTTTGAAGAATGCGACGAATCTCCGATTGCGAGGCAGGGGTTTATGTGCCCGTATCATGGCGATATTCAGCGTTTCCTTCCAATCTGCCTCCAAATGTTGGAAACGACAGTTGAACTTGATGTATCGGACTGCTTGAGTCTGCACTGCTCGAGTACGTTTACATAGTTAGCATCTCCGGACTACGAGGATTACGATGAGATTTGCCCGATAGTCCCTTGGATTTGATTCGAAGGAGGTAACCCGGTGCACGAGTGCGGACACGCTTAGGCTCTTGTCTCGGCTTCGTTTCCTATGAGGAAACTATCCCCTCGGATGACTTCGAGATCTCCTGCCGGTTAATGAACTTAACACGGCGATGGAGAGTGGAAGCTATGGCTTTCATGTGGTGTAGCCAAGGGCGTCCCAAAAGAGCTGTGAACTCGGATGGAATGTCCATCACATGGAATTTTCTTGGCACCATTTGGGTTTCGAACCGAGTTCAGTCACCGTCCCCGGGGATGGGGCGAGACGAGTTGTCGTCGGCCTTGATAGTCAGGCGACGGAATCGAGGTGGCTTTCGTTGATACGGAGGCTCGCATCATGCTTTGAGAGGGAGAACATTAACGGCTGACCCGTTATCTACCAATACTCCGGGGAGTGATATGGTGTTGAGTTTGAGAGTGATGTACGAGCTTCGTTGTGCCCAGAGGCATCTCTCGGTAAGTCTTCGTCACGAACGTGATCAATGCGCCATACGAGCGGGAGTCGTAGATCTCGTCTCTATCAGTAGAAGGAGAGTCATCCGGCCATCCGTTCCCTGTCTTCCTCTTGCGAGGTAAAGCCTTTCTTTGGAACCTCGGGAATGTGTTGAGGTTGTTTGTGGCGGTTGCCGCCCTTGGTTAGCTACATTGATCGAGTGCGATTGCCAAGGCGACCTTGATCTTCCTTTACCGGTCCGAGCTCGGAAAGGCTGGACAAATTGAATCTTGGGCGATCCGCGAAGGGTTAGGCTTACGGCGCGATAAGATTACCAAGATGCGAGGCATTAGGTGTCCCAGTGCCGAATTACGGTTTCGGCGGGACTTTTCGGCTTTCCCTGTTTGCTCTAAACGCATGGCTGGAGAGCAAGAGGCCGGTGGAGTACGGTACGTAGTAGTCGAACCTCCGGAAGGTTCTCCAAGTGTACCTACTCTGGCTGGTATCCCGGCTTCGTATCTTTCTCTCGATTCTTTGTTGAGAGGATTTCTTCTTTTGTTTTCTCGGAGGACTACTCGGACGGTTTCTCGGGACTCGTACTCCGGGCGGGCGGGCTTGATCGCAAGCATCGTAGGCGATGTGGACATTAGAGGAGGATCCGGTGAAAGAGGCGGGCGGTTAGTGGCACTCTTCTTGGGCACCCACTCAATGGAATTCACTGGTTGTTATTGTTCGGAAAAGGGTTTCCCGTATTGACTTGCCCACGGGGCGCTCCAACTTGCCTTCTTCTATCCAGTTACGGATTTCGTATCGTAACCCCAAGCAGTTGTCGATGGTATGGCCGTAATGCGATGGAAAGCGCAGTATTTGCTCTTGTCCGCATTGGCTACAGGAATTCTTGGGTTTGTAATTGGCAACGGGTTTAAGGAGACCCTCCTTGATTAACCACTTCCCGGCGTCTTGCTCGAGTGGCATGTCGAACTTGTCGAAGTATAGCGGAAAGGCGCCACAAGTAGAATTGTTGCTTTGTGGGGCCAAGGTTTTACATTACCCATTGTCCACGATGGACGTAGTTGTGAGCGTATCTTTCCCTTTGCCGGGGGCCGGTGCGGGATTGAATGCAAGCTGGCGGTATCTGTATGCTTTGTCACGGTAGCAGAAACTTTTCCTTGAGATCCTTCTCGAGCGTGAGCAAGCATTGACCATGGCCGGAGATGCAGGAAGAAATTGTGGCCCGATGAGAGTTCGATGGACGGTCTTAAGCGGGACTTGAAGATCCGCATCTGTTCGTCTTTGGAGAGTGGCTCCATGATCTCGGAGAGTTTCCAGCTCCATCTTTTGTAGAATTCCCCAACACTTTCATCCGCTTTACGCACCGGTGGTGATTAAGTCCTCCGCGACTTGTTTCCCACTCTAAGTTGGATGCATGCCGTTCCGGGGAAGATGTTACTAATCTTGTTCCCAGTGTGGCGATCCGCGAGATTGGCCCTCGAAACCATCGTAACAACGAACTTTTGAGCGTATCTTTGGAAGTGGTCGGCCATTTCTTTGGAGGGTTGCTCCTTTGCTCTCATGCAGGAAACGTAGGTGTCGACGTGCGTTTGAGGACATTCGGTTCCGTCGAATCGGTCCATCTCAGGCATTACGAAGCATGGCGGGAGAGGCGTGACCATTCCGGATCACGTGGATTTGAGCGTTTCTGCACTTTAAAATTTGCTTTCATGAGTGGCTTCCGGAGTCTTTCAATACGCACCAAACCATCCGAGAGCTAAGGGTGGGTCCGGTGAGTGGTGTTTGTGAGGCTCGGCGCCGGGCGCTACCACGTGAGCGGTAGTGATTTGGAGGTGGAAAGGCTTGATATATGTGGATATATGGGGGCCTTCTACGAGCTGTATCGGGGTTTGTCCCGGGGTGTTTAGGGATTCGTGTATAGGCTGACGGGGACGAACGGGGAGGGTGTTGAGGATATTGGCATCTGAGATGGTCCGGCGGTGTATTTGGCCCGAGTGATATTGAAGTGATAGGATTGTAAGCATTTGGTGTGGCCAAAAATGACGGGGTTGCCACGAGGAGGTGGCAACATGGAGCCTAGGTGTTTGTTTCCTTGGTTGGAA